>JAVBJF010000574.1:0-169292 GCA_033439095.1 Pseudococcus viburni | reverse complement strand
TTGTGGTGAAATAGGTTGATAAATTTTATCCACGTTTGTACCACCACCGGAAACCCTTTTTCCATGTGGTGAAATATGTGGTTAAATTTTATCCACATTTCACCACCTCTGGAAACAATTTTTCGTTGTGTTGAAATATGTGGATACATTTTATCCACGTTTTTACCACCACTGGAAACACTTTTTCCTTGTGGTGAAATATGTGGTTAAATTTTATCCACGTTTTTACCACCTTTGGAAACACTTTTTCCTTGTGGTGAAATATGTGGATAAATTTTATCCACGTTTTTACCACCACTGGAAACTCTTTTTCCTTGCGGTGAAATATGTGGATAAATTTTAATCACGTTTTTACCACCACTGGAAACACTTTTTCGTTGTGGTGAAATATGTGGATACATTTTATCCACGTTTTGACCACCACTGGAAACACTTTTTCCTTGTGGTGAAATATGTGGTTAAATTTTATCCACGTTTTTACCACCTCTTGAAACACCTTTTCCTTGTGGTGAAATATGTGGATAAATTTTATCCACGTTTTTACCACCAGTGGAATCACTTTTTCCTTGTGGTGAAATGTGTGGATAAATTTTATCCACGTTTTTACCACCACTGGATGCACTTTTTCGTTGTGGTGAAATATGATGATAAATTTTATACACGTTTTTACCACCACTGGAATCACTTTTTCCTTGTGGTGAAATGTGTGGATAAATTTTATCCACGTTATTACCACCTTTGGAAACACGTTTTTCTTGTGGTGAAATATGTGGATAAATTTTATCCACGTTATTACCACCTTTGGAAACACGTTTTTCTTGTGGTGAAATATGTGGATATATTTAATACACATTTTCACCCTTCTCCGAAATGATTTTCAACATGTGGTAAAATTTGTGGATAAATTTTATCCACGTTTTTACCACCACTGGAAACTCTTTTTCCTTGCGGTGAAATATGTGGATAAATTTTATCCACGTTTTTACCACCACTGGAATCACTTTTTCCTTGTGGTGAAATATGTGGATAAATTTTATCCACGTTTTTACCACCACTGGAAACACTTTTTCCTTGTGGTGAAATGTGTGGATAAATTTTATCCACGTTTTTGCCACCACTGGAATCACTTTTTCCTTGTGGTGAAATATGTGGATAACGGTTGGACTGTAGACTAACTTGCAAATTTTTTTTTTAAAATAGAAATTTTATTCGTGAAATAGAACATATGGACTCAAATTGCAAAAATTATATCAAAATAAATGTAAAATCAAAATGAACTGCGCTACAAATATTTTCCAGAGAAATACGTTAATAAATAATTAGTGTCCATCGATTTCCGATTTCGATAAAAATCCATCTTCATTTTTATCCATCGCTCGTACTTGGTACTTTATCATATCCTTGGTGTAAGGGAAATCCTCGGGTAGCATTAAATTAAGAACATGACGCAGCCCTTCTTCCACACTCAGTTGTCCATCACCATTTAGGTCTAGCGTTTCCATGAGGTCAGCAACCTGTATGTTTACATCTGGCTCGTCAGAAAACACATTTCGTTTTCGAAGTCCGTGATCACTTCCAGACGGTTCAGTCCTGCAACCGCCATCGCAATTGCACCCAAACCAATTGCATTCGCCGTAACCGCAGTAGGGTGTTCCTTCAGTGCAATCGGCACATTGATCGTACTCATCCGAATGACAACAATCGGCATGTACGGTGTTGATGTACCAATATTGTGATATTACGAAAAGAGTACAAGCCAATTTCATGTAAGGAATCATATCTGTTGATAGACAGTAAATTGTAGAAAGTAGTTCGAAACGATTACTTATATTTATTGTAGGCACTTATACGTGGGGCGGATTACTCTTTAATTCTGAATCAGTGAAACATCACAGCCAGAATTGCAACACAAAAAAAATCAGAAAGTCACTGATTTTCAGCGAATTTTCACTGATTTTTCACAAAATTCCATTGATTTTTTGAGGTAAATTTCATAAACACGCGTACAGAGTTTTCAGTGAATTTTCACTGATCTTCCAGTACTTTTTTCACTGAATTTCTTTCAGTAAGAATTTTTTACTGGTTTATTACTGTGCTGCAATTCTGACTGGTTTTCAGTGATTTTTGATAATTTTCACTGATTTAGAAATGAGAGAGTAGGGGATCCAAAGTCTATGGATTCGAATCAGAAAAATTATTAAAATTTAAATTTCCACCCAGAAGGTTCGATCAAAATAAGTGAATCCGCCCTCAACTCGGATTTTAGAAGTACTGAAATAAGAAAAACATTAGAACTGAGAAAATCCCCTAACCCTGATCGTCTCTTTACCTACACAAGGTCACAATGTGTCTAACTGACCTGCAGGTTTTGGATTTGTCCAAAAGTCCAGTCTATTTTCAATCAAACTTTGAAATGTTTAATTAATTCTCTTCGTTTTCTCAGATTTTCAAAGTGGGTTTGTTTGAGATTTTTTCAATTGATTTTTTTCAACTGAAAAAATCGTGTGAAAAGTAATGCTGGCCCCTTCCCAAAAAATTATGAAATGTTTGAAAATTGAAAAATATCCTCCTAAAGTTCTGCTTTTTCATTATGAAATTTCGTTAGGAAACTTGTTACGTACTTTTGTAATACATTCGGAGAATGGAGGCTACTTCATTGGATTTTTTTCAGGTTCACAATTTTTACAATCTCAATTATCCAATCAAACGACAAGAATTTTGTATCAAACATGTATCAAATACAAATGAATTTTCAATTATTTTAAAGCTTGGGCACTACTACATTTCTATTTTTTTATTTTTCTACTTCAAAAAACATTTTTTTTACCAATAGACTAGCAATCCATGTAACTACCTAATTTATTGAATCAAAGACCGCGATTTAAATTTTTTTCATAACCCCAATTTAAAAAAAAAAATCGAATAAAATTACTGAAAAAATGAATAGTTTGAGTTGGTTTCAACAAAAAAAAAATTGAGACTATTACAACTTAATGGACTTACTTGCGGCAAGCACGACAATTATGCAAAAAATTCTGTCTATTAAAGATCTAGCATTACGAAAACAACGTATTGAACTTGAAAAATATACTCAATTATTTTACTCCTTTAAAAACTGAACGTACTGGGTCGTAACGTCTGTTTATATCGGTTTCATTCTTTCCTAATCGTACACAGATGATTTCTCAGAATTGAGACATTTGTTGCGAACTTCGTAGAAAATGTTCGCGAATATTCTTGAAATTTCCTCGTACTTTTTTGAAAACCGTGTATTTTTCCTAGAACTGCCGAAATTATCATTTCTAGCTCATTCTGAGAAAAAGGGTGTTAGATTGAAATATTATTTTCAACTTGACCCTCTTTTCCAGGAACAGGGTGTCTATCGATTTTTCAAAATCAAATTTCACGACTTTTTCGCGACCTTTTTCTAAGGTATCTAATATCTACCTCTCAATTTGACACCCCCCCCCCTCCCAAAAAAATCAACGAGATCTAATTTATTACAGAAAAATTTTATACACGGAAGGTAATACGTCTTTAATTTTTAATAAAGACAATTTTTAATAAAGACAATTTTTCACAAAAATTTTCTACAAAGTGAGTTATTTTATGGTAAAGAAGAGAAATAGTACTGCCCGAGAAGAGCGAGGGTGAAAATTTTTACGAAAAATCATGTTAGAACGGATAAAATTGTTAGATGATTATTGAGCATTTACCTAATAAGGTATTTTTAACACAATGGAAAGCTCGCATAACATGGGCTGATATAGATTTCGCTGATTTTGACTTTAAAACTGAGAAATAAATTTATGGAAAATCTGAAATATTAGCAGATTACCAATATAGGTACTTAAAGATGTGATTATTTCAAATTTATTTGGCGCGAGCGAAGCGAAGGCGAAATTTTTTCGAAAAATTTTATTCAAAAAACAGCAAAAAAGAGACTATTTCCAAATGATTTCTCTTTCTGAATTTTTAAAACAACATCCCTTGGAAAATTCCAAAATTCTCCATTTTTTAAACATTTTTTTGAGAATAGACACAATATTCCCTTTGAAATTCCCAATCGTGATCGCTACTTAGTCTCCCACAAGAGCATATTTTTCCGTTTCAAAATATTCAATTGTCTGAAAAAGAAGGGAAGAAGGTTTTTAATTTAAGAACAGGTTTTTATAATTTATGAGCCCGAGCGAAGCGAGAGCGAAAATTTTTAGAAAGAATGTTCAAAAAGGAGAAATTTCTTTACTTTTTCTGTTTTGTAAAAGACGAAAATAAATTGAAGTAATTTCGGAAAAATTCGCAACTTTGATTAATTTTGGGTAAATTTTGCGACTTTTTCGCGACCGGTAGACACCCTGAGGAAGGATTTAAGCTCTAAGCCACTTCAATTCAAACCATCCCCATGAATAAAATTTTACAAAATTAAAAATTCTATTTTTATTTGTATGCCTTTGCCGCGACCACAGTTGCCATATCACCCACCATAGGTAAATAGTACACTCTGTATAAGTATACCTAAGCATACAAAATTTTAATCTAACGATTAGTCAGGTCTCAATTGTACATCTGCGCGGGATACCTGTTAAAATTGATTTTATGATTGATTCTTGTTCTAGACACTAAAACAAAGAAATTAAGCCCATATGCCCTTTCTATCTCCTCCCCCTTTCCCCAGGGCTCACCCCTAACATTTCAAACGAGTGTATCGCCTTATCTATGGGTCGTAATGAAAAAATTTTCAAGCAAAAGTTATTCCTCAGCACCTAATGTGCATTTTCATTCCTCATCAAAATCCATTTTGGAGCAACTCCTGCCCCCTAAATTTAGAAACAAAACATGTTTTTGAGAAAACTTCAAAATCACGTTTTCTTTATTTTAAACGAATAGTTTCGGAGATACGACAAAATTTGTAATAACAAAAAGTATTCAGAATTGAATTTCGTTTTCAATGAGCTCTATCGCGACAATTTTCGCCAACTTTTCCCGACACAGTGGACCTCTCCCCCTTCATCGTTTTTACAAAAGTTGGACCCACGAACAAAATTTGCTCCAAAATGAATTCCGATAATAAATGAAATTATGCATTAGACATCGAAGAACAAAAATCGTTCAATTTTTTTCGTGGGTCCAACTTTTGAGATAAGGGGGAGGGAGAGAGATCCAGGGAAAAGTTGGTGAAAATGGACGTGATAGAGCTCATTGGAAAGGAAATTTAATTATGAATACTTTTTGTGGTTACAAATTTTGCCGTATCTCTGAAACTTTTCGCTTAAAATGAAGAAAACGTGATTTTGAAGTTTTCTGAAAACTGTTTTATTTTCAAATTTGGGGGACAGGAGTTGCTCAAAAATGGATTTTGATAAGAAATGAAAATGTACATTAGGTGCTGAGGAATAACTTTTGTTTGAAAATTTTTTCATTACGACCCATAGATAAGGCAATCCACGCGTTTGAAATGTTAGGGGGTGGACCCTGGGAAAGGGAGAGGGGGAAGGGCATACGAGCTTAATTTCTTTGTTTTAGTGTCTAGAACAAGAACCAATCATAAAATCAGTTTTAACAGGAATTTCGCGCGGAAGCCTTTTTTTGTACGATTGAGACCTGACTAGATGTTTTTCTCAGAGTGAACTGAAAATGATAAATTTTAACAATTTTAGAAAAAATATCTAGATTTAAAAAAATGAACGAAGGAATTTCAAGAATATTTGCGAATACTTTTCACGAAGTTCGCAACGATTGTTTCGGATTCTGGAAAATCATCTGCACGATTAGGAAGAAAACCAAAGCGATAATAGGCACTATTACTATAGTTCAGTGGCAAACTGCAAATAAACGCCAAATCATGATGGAGGCGTGAAATTTGGTATGCTGAACAAAGACATCATAAAAATTTTTTTTGAGCCCTGGAGGCAATCGCCAAACGCCATAGGAGGGGGAGGGGGAGGTTTAAAGGAGGGTTCAGCGCCCAATTTTTCAAAATTGGGCTATCGATCATATTTTGGTGCCATTTCCATATGATCGAATCTCGCTGAATTCAAAAATGCCATTACTTTCAAAATCCGAAAGAGAGAAGTCCCTCAAATTTGAGATTTCTCGACTCATGTTTTCGCATTTCCCCTCAAAACTGCCTAAAAATTACATTTTATCAACTTTGCACAACCTGCCGACCTTCTAACCAAATTTTTAGAGCCTGGCTCAAAGATTTCTAGAAAAATTCCAATTGAATCAGTTGAACTTCCATTCCAAAATTTTATTTGCAAAGGGAATGAAAAAATAATGAGAATTTTTTTTTAAATCTCACAAGGTACACTTCAGGGAAAAAAATTTCTAAATTACATCTTCAAATACCTCAGAAAATCCTCATTTTCCCTTCGCATATCAATCAAGATCCCAACAGGGAAAAAAGCTATACAAAATTTAATTCTAATCGAGTAATCATAATTACCGACACTCCTCTGGGTAGATCATTAAGTCCAAGTTTCAATCAAACCCATACAGAGTTTACAGACATAAGAGTGCCAGTCAGGAGTCAGATCGTAGGGTTATTATCGACACTGGCAGCGAATTTCTGACCAAATACGATGTCGAAATTCGCGCTTCGTTTTAATTAACTCGTTAAAATAAAACGAATTTATTTTCTAGTCATTAATCAAGCTTCAGTTATTTCGACATTAGCGTTGCTGAGTCACGTTTATCATCTTTTTTTCAACTTTTATTTCTTTTAATCTTCCGATAGCGTACACGTAGAGCGAAACAGAGACAGATAGATATAATACGAAGAATACACGCGCACACAAGTGGGTACTAATCATTTAACGTAAATCATATACGCGAAAGTTGTTTTATGTATTATACTTTGTATATAAATCGCGAACATAGGCTCCGAATATTGTACTACGAACGTTCGTTCAATTAAAAGAAGGTTATTGTGTCGCGATCAAGTATGTCTATATTGTATCTCGTAATTATACTCTTATTGGTAATGAAAATTATAAAGGGGGTAAGGTCGGAGCATACTATTAATGGAGCGGAGCGGAATCGCGAGTCAACAACTCCATTATGAATTAAATTTTTTTCGAAAGAAAAAGTAATCAAGAAGGAAGAGTTACCTATCTACTAAAAAAATTGATTCGAAAAGTTTTCGTTGATTTTTTAAATTGAAATGTAACAAAAAAATTGGATTTTTAGGTACCTACCTCAGTTGTCGAGATATCTAAAAAGTAGGTATTGTAATTTGGATTCCTACCATTTTCCCGAATGTCCATTTTCCCAAATACGTAAATCCCGAATCCCATTTTCCTGAATTCAGAATCCCGAATGCTAATTTCTCGAATACCTACCTAAAGACAGCTTATGTATTGAAAACGAGGAGGAATGTTTGCCGAAGTTTTAAATTTCAGGGGTAAAAATCGAAATCTCGAAAATTTTTGTAATTTTTGTAATTTTGTTTTGTAGCGTTGACTGCAGCGTTCAGGGACGAAACTTGGGCGGAAATCTCGGGAAAAGGGGAGGAGAGGGGAGAGAAAACCAAAATTCAGTCGACTCATATTTTTAAAAAGAGAGAAATTTTCCAACCAGTCTTACTGAAATTAAAAAACAAATAATCGTGATTTGGTGATTTTTCGTGCTATTTTTTTAACCCCTCCCCCCCCAAAAAAATAACCTATATTCCTTAATGACTCATTTTCTTCTAAAAAATGGAGAAAATTTTGAAAATTTCATTCATGATCGCCACATTTGAATATTTCAAAAAAAAAATCACCCCCTGACTGTATACAGCGTTTAGTACGATATTACGTTCGAAAAACGGTTCTGCTTTATGTAGGTAAATGGTAAAAGTTGATAAAAAATTAAAATTGTTATTTAGGAAAAAAAGCATTTGGGAAAACGGCAATTCTGGAAAATGGTAGGGAACGTGTAATTTACTATATTATACCTATCAATTTAATAAAATATACGATTTTTGAGGCAGATATAGAAAAATCTCGGATTTTGATAAAAATTGACGAGATATGCACGATGCAGTTTTATTTGAGTCGAGAACCTCTGGGGAAAAATTCAAACTCTCCAGCCATAAGGACGAATGGAAGTTCAGAGTACTCACTACTCAAAGTAGTGTCACTTAAAAAGACAAAAGTTCATTTCTGAAAATCATTTTATTTTTAAAATTTTTCTCTCAATAGTGTGTTATTAAATTTAATTTCAAAAATGGTTTGCTATTGTTTTTTTTTTCAAAAATAATTTGTTTCTTGCACTGTAACCTCCCCTTCCCCCCCAAAAAAAGAGTGACAATTTTTGAGTTTTTACGAGACTTTGAAATTCAAGACCACTTACAGGTACCTGCTAATTGGGGAGGAGGAGGGTAAAACAACAGATGACGAAACTGAAGATTTTTAGGTTTTACCAAAAATTCAAATCACGTACTTTATTGGCTTAAAATTAAGTAAATCAAAATTTTCTTGCTTTGGTCAAGAATAAATTGGGACCGGAATAGGTAGTGGCGCGCTAGTGTCGTTTTTTACCTACCAAAGCTCTAAGGGTGATCGTTCTTATCACTCGTATGTATTCTTATGGGAAAATCGTCATTTTTGAAAATTCATTATTAATTAGATAATGTGTTTAGAAACATTAATTTTTTTTAATGAGACGATTTGAACCTTCTACTATGCAAAAACAATTGCTATACTTATGTAATCGACTTTGAAAGCCAGGAAAACAACAATTTCCTCGGCCCCTTTGAGAGAGATTTTAGTGTGCAAAAATCTCATCAGTTACATGTATTCTGATGGTAAAAATCAACATTTTTGAATATTTTTGAATATTATTTATTCAGTGATGTGCTAATAGAATATTTCTTATAAAAGAATTATTTGAATACTGTCATCTTTGAACTATAGCAACAGGTAAGAAATTCGCATTATAACACTTACGTTTCAAATGCAATCTATCACTTTCCAGAGCTTTCTATGATGATTTTTTACAAGAAATACTTTATTAACACTTCACTGAATAAATAATGTTCAGAAATCTAGAAAAATGATGATTTCTACCATAAGAATATGTTAACTGATAATATTTTTGCACTTTAAAATCTCTCACAAAGAGGTCAAGGAAATTATTCTTTCCTGGCTTCTAGAGTCGAGTACATGAGGATGGTGATTTTTTTATGCATAGAGTAAGGTTCAAATTACTTCATTAAACAAAAATTACACTCCTAAATACATTACTGAATTTATACTTGATTTTCAAAAATGATGATTTTTCCATAAGAGTACATACAAGTGATAAGAACGATCACCCTTAGGAACTAATCCGCTAGAGGGCGGCAAGGTCGGCGACAACAACAATAATTTTCAGTTTGCCCGTTTGCCGGTCCCAATTTCGATAAAACATTTTTTTTTAATTCAAGGCATTGCTGACAAATCCACTACAACTCGCACAATTTTCAAGCCTAAAAATCAAATTAAAAAAATTTGATAATAAACACAAATTTTAATTTTTGTTATAGCAGTGCTGGCAGCAGTATCAACTTTAATTTTATTAAAAATGTACGAGTTGTAATACAATTCGCGAAACTTTTTGGGCGCTGAGTTTGAATACCAACTTGATAACTCGATATTAACATTCCCCCTCCCCCACCGACTTGACGAGTTCCCAAATTTGTTGAAAATCTTGATGGCAAATTGTGTTAATAGAGACATTCGCGTCAACAGTGACATTTCGTGCGATGAAATACATACATTATTCGAAGTTATGTACTTTTGACCCATCAAGTTTCTTTCAACAAAAAACGTAATTTTTGACATGAAATGTTTTTTAACATGAAGTAAGGCCTCCCTTCACATGAATAAATTTTAGACTAATTTTTTGATGGGCATTGTACCTATTTTTAATTCAGATAATGGTGTCCAACGGATTTCTTGACAAAAAAAAGGGGGGAAATGGAAAATTCATTGAAAGATGTTGAAATAAAAGAAAAAAATTTAGGCTATATTTTTTTTTTTTCAAAAAAAAGAATAGACCTAGGGGTTAAAATTTGAAAGAAGCGAAAATATTTTTACAAATGAGAAAAATATTGGAAAAAGTATTTTAAAAGATTGAAAAAGAGAAAAGAAATTGAAAAAATATTTTAAATATATTATGAAAAATAAATTGATGTCTTAGGACTTGAGGATTAATTTTTGAAAAGTGTAACTTTTTTGTGTAATGTAACGTTTTAAAAATGTATTTTTTTGGTAACGGTATATCCCCCACTGACATTATAACATTTCATTATTAGACATGAAAAAACTTGGAAAAAATTTGGACAATCACTAACATAATGACATTCTCTAAATTATAATATCTTGTATTTAGAAAAAAAAACCTGAAAAATACATAGAAAAATGGCAAAGGTAGATATTAAAAAATTTTGAATTTGAAAAAAATTAAGCTATATTTGTACCTACATACATTTTTTTATTTTTTAAATGTTGGAAGAATAAAGTTATTCAAAGTGTATTGACATATTGAAAAAAAGTTCAACGTTTCTTAAAGGTTGCTAATGATAGGGAATTAAACAATGTGCGGTATGTGCGGTTTATATTTTTGTAGTAGTAGTAAATTTTTATTTACAATCTGTTATGTAAATAACATTCAGTAAAATATCACGGGAGTTGAGGATTTTAAACCTCTTAAATTAGTTACCTAAATCTAATGGAGATTAGAAAAAATGTATTAATTTTTCTCAAAAACCACTAATTTATACAAAATTTTTAAAAACCTATCCGACCCACAAAAATGCCAAAAATTCAGTTTTAAAAAAATTCTTGCCCCTCTCCCCCCTCCCCTTCCAATACAAAAATTTGAGAACTTGAATTTATTACAAAACAAAATCAAATACATAGAAGGAAAAAAACTCCTTTTAAAGCAATATTTTTTTTTACGTTTTTATGTAGGTAGTAATAAATCACGAAAATAGAGAATTGGAACCAGGACTACGGACTAAAAATTTTAATTTTTTTTTTTCACGTTCATCCATGTTCATCGCTTTAGGGCCCCCTCTCTCTCCCCAAACAACAATGCTTCTCAAACTGATCAATTCCACTCAAGCCTCTGAAATTTTTCTTGCTTAACTAAATGAAGAATCGACGAGGGAGGAGTTATTTTCGCATTATAGTTTTGAAAAACGTCAATCGTTTCGCAGAAATATATTAATGGGCTGGTAGACTTCGAAGTCTAAACCCAGGGGAAGGGGAAAAAGTTACTGAATCCACTGAGCCCGAGCGAAACAAGAGTAGAAATTCTGGCAAAAAAAATGTCATTAAAAGCTGAAATTTTACAGGGTGTCCACTATATTTCAGAAATGATTTTCCCTGACTCTTCTAGGTTGTACAGACCAATTTTTCGGATTTTGCCAGACCTTTCAAATATGATATTTGTAAACCGGGGGGGGGGGGGGATGAAGTTTATAAATTCACCTGCAGGATGTTCCATGAATCGTCTGCCAAACATATTTTTTTGGAAAAAACCGGGTACCACTAAAAAAAACTTGAGATGAACAATTGTTGCCTATTTTGAAAATTGAAGGGGCAAATGCTGCTTCTAAAAACACCACCTCCAAAAATTTTTCAATCATAGGAATGAATACCTAGTACTTTGAAAACTGAGCAAATATTCACTTCATGATTTTTTGCCCAACTTTAAAATTGAAG
The DNA here is from genome assembly GCA_033439095.1 of Pseudococcus viburni. NCBI lineage: Eukaryota > Metazoa > Arthropoda > Insecta > Hemiptera > Pseudococcidae > Pseudococcus > Pseudococcus viburni. The sequence goes on along the minus strand of JAVBJF010000574.1, from coordinate 157,599 downwards.
GGGCTACAAAAGAAATTGTTCCAAAGAAATTCTCAAAAAATAAAATCAGATAAAAGATGTAATAATTTGGCCCGAGCCGAGCGAGGTCGACATTTTTTGAAAAATTTAAAATAAAATAAGCAAAGAAACACTTTTCCAAAATGATTAAAGTATCCTTTTCTTGGATTTTCAAAAAATTCCAGAGAAAATTCCAAAATTCCTTGACTTTTTCCTAACTTTTCCAGACCACCAAAATTGCCTGATTTTTCCCGGGTTTCCAGGTTTTCCAGAAAATGGACACCGTGTGTTATCATTTTCCTCATCACTTTCAGCTATGAATAATCACAGAGAGTAATTCGTTTTGAATTTGTATTGTTTCATTTTTTTTTACCAATTTTCACTATTTTCACAACCCATTTTCAAAATCAAAACTCAATTTCCAGACTTGACCCTCCCTCCAGTCTTTTGAAATCAGTGAAATGAATTTTCGCTCAAAATGAGCTATTCTTTATAATTTTTCAATCGATACAATAATTTGTCAAAAAACAGTAATTTTTGACGAAAAAGTCAGTGAAATATCACCAAATTTATTTCACTGATTCAATAAGGCGGAATTTCGCCAAATTTGGGTGATTCGCGTTTAGCCAAATGATCTCAAATAAAAAATAAACTTTTCTGACTCTTATTCAATTTCCAGATACAAACTCGAGAAACAAACACCTTGGCCAAATATTCGGAAGCAAAAATGAGAAAAAGTAGTTAAACCACATTTCACCAGTTCCTAATTTCGTGTTTGGAATAGAACCACGAATGAAATCGAAACCCAGCGTCGAAAATTTACTCGCCACTCTTCAAAGTCTGACGTTTTTATCGCCAACGAATAAACCTATATTTTTACGAGATGAATTCTCGCAACCTCGAACCATCTCAAATCGTTTTTCAATTACCTAGTCGTAATTTGAATCGAACCAGTTGCGAATAAACATCTTGAGACGATTACGTCACCAGAATCGAAATAAAAAATACGTTAGTACTCGTACGTACACCTAGGTTATTACTCCTTTGCTTTTTACTCTCCGGAAAATCATAAACTCGGAATAGGTGCACACGATGGCCTTGATACTACTAAAAATTTTACTTTTATCGCGAGCCACTGATAAAATTAGGAAACGAATCTTTTGGTCGAAAGTACACAGTACGTCGCCCGTCGCTGCCATAAACCAGTTTGCATGGTAGAATGATAGGTGCGGTTCACTTGTACTGTCCTACTTATAAAAAAAAATAATAAAAAAAAAAACAACACTAAATAACAGATGACATATTATTTCACTGTCAACCAAACAAACGCGCTCGCTTTAACCGATGTTCTGAATAATAAATAAGCTCGTGTAAGTATATTAGTTTAATCTGGAAAATATGGGAAAACACGGACGAGTAAAAAATACAATCCAGGTACATATAATTTTTTACTAATCCGTGACCACTTATAGGTTCCGCGTTCATGGTGTACTAGACATTTAGTTTATCGTCGGTCATTTTTAAATACCGTTTAATATAATTGCTTTATCAAAATCAATTAAATATTCATACAAACGAGTAAAATATACGTTACGGCTACGTCTACGTACGAGAATCGACGTACTTTTCCCATTTTTTTCCACCCTCCTTCCCGAATTACGAAGTAAAACAACGACGTTGAGGAAATATTCCAACGACATCGTCGCAATTCGCTCGAACGATCCACTTTCATCCTCATTTTTACCTTCTTCCCTTTTTTTTTCTTTTTTAATCAACGGTTGAGCACGTCGTGTTTATTAGAGTAATCAATAATCTATATAATATGTGGGCGGTGGGAAAGCGGAAACCGTGGAGGCGTAATTTTTGAAACGTATTTTCCTCCAATGTATGTATTTAGCTACCTAGTTGACTCACGAAGAGGTGAAATTAAAATACTTACACGCGAAAGTGGAAAATTGAAAAATTATATGGTTTAGCAAGATTGGAGAATCGTGAAGTGACATTGGTTTCATATCTTTACAGTTCGTTTCCGATTTAGAAATCAAAATTAACTATAAAAATACGAACGAAAAGTAATTATGAAGACAGGTATCACAACCGGGAGTATTTTGAGCTGAAACAAAAATAAATCGAAAGTATATCTAAAATTTCAAAATCTGAAGTTCATTTCTCGAATTTTGGAAATATTTTGAAATTCATGGTGTCCACTATACTTCAGAAATAATTTTCCCTGACTTTTCCAGGTTTTCCAGACCAATTTTTCGAATTTTTCCAGACCCTATAAATATGATATTCGTAAACCAGGGAGGAGGGGGAGGGGGGTAATTTTTTCGCGTGATGTACTTACATCCCGAAATTTTGTATAAAAATGATATAAAATGCATAGGGTCTTACGATTTTTTTGGGGGTATGATTTTAAGCAACGACGAAAAAGGGTGTCATCACGACGAGTGTAGACACTTTTCACGGCACGAAAAGGTATACCACGACTGCATAATGAATTCACATTTTTTGAACGACGAGATAATTTATTGCACGACAGATTAAAAAAATCACTTCATTATATTACTTTGAACACCGATAAAATAAAATTCACGACATCACTATTTAGCTCCAAAAATGCTGTTTGAGCAACAAAAAAAAATTTTAGTGACAAAAAAAAAGAAAAATACTAAATTAATTTCTACTGTACAAGCAATGCTTTCGTCAGTGACGGGCAATTTGTACATAATAAAATATTAATTCAATTTTTTTAATAAAAAAAAATTACTTTAAAATTTTAATAATAATATTTTTATTTAATTAAAATTTAATAATATTAATTATAAGGTCGACTCCTCTTCCATTTTTGCCCCAGTGGAACACTTTTCGCTGCTGGTAAACTCAGTGATATTTATGAAATTCACTGAAACCTCAGTGATATTTATGAAATTTACTGAAAAGTCTGTGAAATTCTTTAAATAATCAGTCAAAATCGCCGAAAGTCAGTGAATTTCAGTGATTTTTCCTGTGCTGCAATTCTGACTGTTTATCAGTGATTTTCCACTGATTCGGAATGAGATAGTACATTGATTTAAAAAAAAAAGAAAGTAAAAACGGTAAAAAATTATTAAATGAAAATTTTTAAAAAATTTGTACCCTAAAACGCCCCCCCCCCCCATCTATCAATTTCGAGTTGATCTGGAGATTTTAGCCAAAGCTGACTTTTTCCCTGCTCATACTCTGTCATTCCGAATCAATGAAAATCCATTGAAAAACAGTCAGAATTGCAGCACAGGAAAAATCAGTGGAACTCACTAATTTTCAGTGATTCGTCGTGTAAAATATTATTTCGGCGTGTTGACCGCTTATCTTGTAATACATGTCCCCCCGTCGCACAGTGGGCCAGGAGACCCCAAAAACGTTCGTTTTCTGCGAAAAAAATTGTCATGGATCAAGTTGGCAACACTGCTAATCTGTTGTTAGATATCAGGGTAGCACGAAACGAGTAGCGCAATTTTGATTTTCGTCCCCCTCTCCCTTCCAGCACCCACCAAAGTTGACGATGTGCAGTCAACTAGTTTTATCTTGTTTATGGGGTGTTTACAAAGCAATATTTTTCTGGTTCACGTTAATATTTTTGAGATGTCAATTAGTGCAAAATGATCAGAAAAGTAAGGTCTATTCAGCCATGTATTTGGTTTTTCGATTTGAGAAATGATAATTCAATCATAACTCTCGAAAGATGTCCACATTTTCGCAAGATTTTAAATGGTTTTTGGAATAAAACTATACTTTCTCAGTCGGCGTCAGTGTCCGTTTATGGTTTAAATTATAGATTTTAGTGTTCTGAAACCGAATCCGGTGTAATTTTTTGCACAAAGTTGCACGATTTGTCAACACGGGCAATTTTCTGACAAAAATAAGTAAAAAAATCCACGTTTTTTTGCGAGGGGTTCAAATTAAAAATTCGGTATGGTATGCTATCGTGTCGTATAATATATCACCATATACGTTTTCGAGGTCGTAGATTACGAATTTCGTACTCAAAAAAATTTTTGAGTAGGAAGGGGGCAGGAGGTAGGGGTAAAAAATGAAATTACACCATACTATCGTGTAATATGTCAAAATATATGTTTTCGAGGTCGTACATAGATTACGAATTTCATTCTCCAAAAAATTTTGGAGTTGGAGGAGGGGCAAGAGGGAGGGGTAAAAAAAATGAAATTTCACAATACTATCGTGTAATATATCAAAATATATGAGTACCGTTTTTCCAAACTGAGCTAACTTCAAAAACCGTGCATGAGGAAAGGGCCTTAGGTGCCATTTTTTTCCAGAAAGGGTCCTAGGTGTAATTTTTCCCCCAGAAAAAAATGCACTCAAGGCCCTTTCTGAAAAAAATGGCACCTAAGGCCCTTTCCTCATGCACGGTTTTTGAAGTTAGCTCAGTTTGGAAAAACGGTACTCATATGTTTTCGAAGTCGTAGATTACGAATTTCGTACTCAAAAAATTGTAGAAGGAAGGCAGTAGGTGGGGTTTAAATTTAAATTTCGCTATATCCTAACTCGTACAATTTTTTGAGTACAAAATTTGTAATCTACAACCTGTTGAATGTATATAATTTGACATATTATATGTGCATTATCATTGTGAAATTTCAATTTCGATCCATCCCTCTCTCCAAAAATTTTTTGAGCCCGAAATTCGTAATCTACAACCTCGAAAACATATATTTTGACAAGTTACACTATATTATTGTGAAATTTCAATTTTTACCCCTCCCTCGTGCCCCTCTTCACACTCCAAAATTTTTTTGAGGGCGATATTCGTAATCTACGACCTCGAAAACGTATATTTAGACATATTACACGTTATTATTATGAAATTTCAATTTAGACCCCTCTCTCCTGCCCCACCCCTCATTCGAAAATTTTTTTCTCTTCAAAATTTGAAATCTACGACCCCAAAAACATGAGGTAAACATTTTTTGAACGTTCTTTCGGGGTTTTTGAGCAAAACGAACGTTTTAGGGAGTCTCCTGGCCCACTGTGCGTCGTTCCTAAACACTTTACCGTCGTGCTGTAATCTGGCGTGAAACTGTGTGATTGCTTGTCGTGATGACAACTCTTTTGGGCGTGCAAATGCTTGTCGTGATGACACCCTATTCTGGCGTGCAAAAAAATATTTCCCTTTTTTTTCAAAATCACTAGATACTTTTTACGAGATCTTTAGATGCCCTTCTTCGGGTCAAAAAAAATATTCAAATTCAATTCTGAAAATTTTTCCGCCCATCCAACTCCCCCTCGCCACAAAAATTTGAAAATTCGAATTTATTACCTACAGAAAAAAATTTAAATAAAAAGGAAAAACCAAGTATTCCCACGCAAAATTAATTTTTGAAAAATGAAGAAAATTATGCCATGGCGGTATTTACCAAATTGAGCGAATAAAAATTCGTATTTTTCCGGGCTAAAAATTCAAAATTTTCTTCACATTTCATTCCTTCCCCCCCCCCCCCCCCCCCTCCAAAAGGAAAAACACTTGTCTCAAATTTATAAATTCACGCAATCCCTTTCAATTTTTTAGTTTGTACCAATAAATGAAAAAGTGAATGAGAAGGTAAAATATAAATCATTTTATGAAAAGATATGAGTACCGTTTTTCCAAACTGAGCTAACTTCAAAAACCGTGCATGAAGAAAGGGCCTTAGGTGCCATTTTTTTCAGAAAGGGCCTTGAGTGCAATTTTTCTGGGAAAAAAATTACACCTAGGGCCCTTTCTGGAAAAAAATGGCACCTAAGGCCCTTTCCTCATGCACGGTTTTTGAAGTTAGCTCAGTTTGGAAAAACATGTGTTGAGCCCGAGCGAAGCGAGGATGAAAATTTTTGCGAAAAAAGATCTTCAAAACATGAAAATTCACCACTTTTTCCTCATTCATGCTTTCCAAAACATGGCCAATAATTTTGATTTCTGTTCCATTCCCTCCATTTTTTTTCAAAATCGTGGTCAAGGGCATCGTGACATTTCTTTCTTATCACAACTCATTAAAAAGTAAGTTTCTATAAAACTTGAAATTAAAAATAAATTCTGTAGAAAGAGTGTAAATTACCCCGAGCGTAGCGAGGGAAATTTTTTTTGGATAATTCATAATTCAATGGACAAAGACATGTATTTTGAATATCAATTTTATTGCACATTATGACCGATAAAAAAATGATGAATAAGATAATAATTGGATAAAAGATGTAGGTAATAATTTGGCCCGAGCGGAGCGAGGGCGAAATTTTTTGAAAAATTTATAATAAAATAAGCAAAAAAACATTTTTCTAAAAGATTTACATTTTTTTGGAATTTTCGAAAAATTCCAGAGAAAATTCCAAAATTTCCTGACTTTTCCAGACCACCAAAATTCCCTGACTTTTCCCGATTTTCAGAGAATGGACACCATGAAATTTCAAAATAACCTCATAGCCTTGAAAAAATGGGAATTTTATCTAATCAACGAAAAAAGCTGAAATTTAGTGTAGGTATAGGTACCCAATTTTCGACCTCCTAAATCGATTGGAACCGGTTTAAAGTCGTTTAGGAGCCTCCAAAAAATTTTGAATTTTCCAGCGCTGAAGAAAATCCCGTAAAAATGGTTCATATGAACTTTAGCAGCTAAAAACTCGGATTACCCATATTTGTGACCAACTTAATCGATTAAAGCACAATTTTCCAAAATTCGTTACTGCCAGATCAAATCTATATTTTTTGGTAAAAAAATTTTTTAGAAAAAATTGAAAAATATGCGCACAGCATACGCAAAACGCATCGAGGTAAAAAGCTGAAAGTTGGTACTCTCTCATTCTGAATCAGTGAAAAGTCACTGATAAAAAGTCAGAATTGCAGCACATGAAAAATCAGCAAAATTCATTAATTTTCAGCGAATTTTCGCTGATTTTTCAGTGATTTCTCAAAATTTTCACTGATTTTTCAGTGATTTCTCAAAATTTTCACCGATTTTTCAGTAATTTCTCAAAATTTTCACTGATTTTTCAGTGATTTCTCAAAATTTTCACTGATTTTCTCTTGTGCTGCAATTCTGACTGTTCCTCAGTGATTTTCGATAATTTTCATTGTTTGAATTACCCTTGAATAGTTGCAGTATAAAATAATAACTGCCCAATACACATTTTTTCAGTGCTGGGAAATAAATTTTTTTTTTTGGACGCTTCACTCTCTCATTCCGAATCAGTGAAAAATCACTAATAAACAGTCAGAATTGCAGCACAGGAAAAATCAGTGAAATTCACTGATTTTCAACGATTTTTCACTGATTATTATTCAAAGAATTTCACCGATTTATCAGCGAATTTCATAAATATCACTGAGTTTTCAGTGAATTTTCACTGATTTCCAGTAATTTTCTTTCACTGACTTGCTTTTAGTGAAAAAATTTTCACTGATTTATTACTGTGCTGGAATTCTGACTGTTTTTCAGTGATTTTTGATAAGTTTCACTGATTCAGAAACGAGAGAGCAAAAAGTATTGAAATTGCGTCCAATCGAATTGGGAGATCGAAAATAGGGTATACTTACACCAGTTTTGAGCTTTTTTCGTTGATTAGATCAAATTTTAATTGTTTTGCTGGGTGATGAGAATTTTAAAATTTCAAAAATTCGCCAAAATTTGAGAAATGAACTTTAGAAACTAAAATTTTTAATACAGGGTTCTTTCATGATGTACTTCCGATTTTTTTTTTTTGGTTTCGACCCAAAATTTTACTACTGGTTTACCTCGATGATAAGACAAAAATAAATTTGTAAATCTTAAGAATCCTAAAATTATATCATGGCCCTGCAAAACTTCAAAATACATAATTATGAACATTTGACTCAATCAAGATAAAACATGAAATCTAGTAAGTATGTATCCTATTTTTGACCACAAAAATTGATTGAAAATTGTTTCGAGGCGATCTGGAGTTTTCAGAAAATTGTGTATTTTTCAAGTTTTGAAAGAAAAAGTCATAAAGTGTGTCCAAATGAATTTTTTCTTACAAACATGAATTACCCACATTAGTGACTTATTGATCGAGTAAAGCATAATTTTCCAAAATTCGTAACGACGAAAATTATGGAATAGGCTAATACCAGGTGGAAAGTTTGAAATTGGTATACGTTTTATTTTCGACCTCCCGAACCAATTAAAAGCGGTTTCGAGCAAATCTAAGGCATCCAAAAAATTTTAATTTCTACAAATTTCGAAAAAAAAATCTTGAGGAAAATTGGAACTAACATAGAAATCACAAATTTTAAAAATTGTGCTTTAATCCATCAAATAGGACACCAATATCAGAAATTCGAGTTTATAGAAAGTAAAATTCATTTAGACTTTTTATAACCCAAAAATTCAAAATTTTTTTAGAGGCTTCAGATCAGCTTTAAATCGCTAGAAATCGATTAGAGAGGTCAAGAGGAGGCTAAATACTCATGAGCGAGCTCAGGAGGGCTCAGGGAGGCTCGAACTTCTCGGAAACGGAAAGGAGATTTTCTATTACAAAAATGTGAAAAAGTACATTTTTTTGCTCTTCAGAAATGGTTTTTCAAAAAAATATTCACCCTTTCTTCGCTCAGGTGGTATTTTTTATCACTCCATTTCTTGAAAAAACATATAAACTCTCTAAATCTGAATCAGTCTTTGATGAAATTCTGCCTTTGAGAATCAGTGAAATGATTTTCATTGAAAATTGATGATTTTTCACAGATTTTTCAGTCAAAAATCACTGATTTCTCAATAAATGGCTAATTTGTCAGAAAACATCGATTATTTTGACTGAAATATCACTGACTTTCAGTTGAATTCATTTCACTGATTTAAACAGGTAACTTTTACTAATTCAGATTTTAAGGAGTGTATTGATTGTTTGCTCCAAAAAATTCCGCAATTTTCCAATTTTTCTTGGCTCAAATATGTTACTGTATCATCAGCCTACTTAAAATACCCTGACTACGCCAGCGCCACTGAAATAACAGATTAGGTACTCAATTTTTTCATTGAAATTTGATCCCCCCTATTTTTTCTCGAATTCTTAGCCCCTCGCTTGAATGATTCCTGGGTGCGCTTATGCACCTAATACTCATTACCTAATTTCAGTCTATTTTATCGTGATTTGATCAAATTTTCACAGGTAACATTATACTTTCGCAGGTCCAAGGGGCAACTTTAAATGTTCAAAAATTGCCAAAATTCGAAATTTCAATCTTAAAATACTTACCAAAAATTATTTTCTTGGAATTCCTTGCTTTAGGTCCCCTCTACCCTTCAAAAAAGCATCAAATTGATAAATTCCATTCAAGTTCCTGCGATTTTTATGGTTTATTCAAATACATAGAGAATCGATAAGGCAGCCATTTTTTCAAATTGTTTAATTTATCAATTAAGCCCGAGCGAAGCGACAGCAAATTTTTTCTTCAAATGACCTTGAACGGCTGAAATTTCATCATTTTCCCACCTATTCAGTTGCGGAAAAGTTGATTGTTTGTTACTTAATAGTATTTTTTTTATTTTTTTCAAGTAAGTATAGGCTGATTCCCAAAAATTTAACCATTTAACACGTTTTCTTTTTATTTGCAACGTTGACAATTACAGAGATACTCTCTCACTCTTATTTTAAAACACGAATTTGGCAATTTTTACTTTGGCATCCACCCTCTCCCTGCACCATAAATTTTCCTTTGACGTTAACTTAGAAGTCGTTAGCTTTAAACTTATGTCATGGCATTGAGAAAATCGAAGAGTATTTTTCAAAAACCATAAAAAATTCATTTTTAAAAGCAATTTTGAAAAAAAAACACGACACTGAGAAATAGGTAGGTAAGTATATTATTTTCATTTTTCCTTCAAATAAAAAATATTGAAAAAATTCAAACGAAATCAATTACCCAGAAAATTAAAAATTTTCCACAAAAATAACACGATTGAATTTTTCTCAGAATGGGATTTTTAATCCATTATTGCGAAATATTGTTGACGATTATTTTTTCAGAGTGCATTAGCCATGCATTAGCTCGACGATGAATTAAACTCAATCCTGTCCGTAGAATAACTTGGTCAACTGGTATACCTACAAACGAAACTTAAAATCTCAAAACTAGGTCTACATATGAATAAAAAATGTCATCGTCAACTTCTCAACATTGAGAAATTCCCAGCGGTTTATCGCTGATGGCCAAAAATTATACATCGAATTGAACACGATTAAAAAACCAGAATCGAATTAGGTAGCGAGTGATCTATAATTGTGATCTGTATTAATCATATAATAAAGAAAATCCACCCCTTCTCTTCGCTTTTTCCTCGAATCAGACGAATACAACACGAACGTCAAATTTCTTCCTATAAAACACGAACTTGAAGCATGCGGCGTAACCAAAGTCAATGTCGCCTTTAAAAGAATGAGAGAATCCCAAGAATTATGGTCACAATGAAAGTCCGACATTCTTAAGCGATGAGAGTGAATTGTTTACTCAAACTCGGTCATTATTATACTTAATTTCACCTTCGTCTCCGATATGTTTAATTTTCGGAAGTACGACGCGACGGAATGACGTCGACGCCTACATACGACTACACGTAAGGAAATATGGTCATCGGAAACTTTTACTTTTTTCCAAATGGGAAATGATGGCAAGGGTTAGAAATTATCGCGAATCATTTAACGAGTCATCTTCGTCTAGGAAAAAAAATATAGTAATCACGACAACCATTCGGTTCATTACACGGAAAGGTGGAAAGGTGCAAACTATTGGCTAAAAAATCATATTCACTATGTACCCGAGTACATCAATATAGTAGGTCACTTTGAAAAATGAAATTAACTTCGAAATGAACCAGATTCGTGGTTCATCGAGGTTCGAGGAGTCGTCGAGTTCAGTTTATTATATTTTTTTGATGGGCTTATACCCTCTTCTGTGTAATTACGTTGTTGATAGGTATCATTGATGGATTTGTACCAGAACGAACACTATAAGTACATAAAAAACCGGTGGCTGTTGCGCATTATTTGGAACAGAACACCAGATGTTTGAAACACATTCGTTTTTTATCAAATTTCCAACATAGGTAAATCTTATTCGATTATTATCAACATTGTGCGATTATTTTCGCATTTAGAGCAATTTCAAGTTGTCGGGAGGTTCCTCACTTCGAATGAGAAAAACTGATGATATATTATCACAAGTTATAGTTGAGAATTCATCACTCCATTAATTCATGATATCTACCGGCGAAATAATTTTTGCATTTAAATAAGTGAAATCATAAATTCATTTCGGACAGAAATTCCATAAATTGACAAAACTAATCAAATTTTTAATCTTGACGAAAATTTTATGAAAAAGTAATTTATGACTTCGATAACAACTTTCATAAATTATTGGAATCGAGAATTTACGATATTGATCAAATTAATTAGGTGCTTATCGATTTTTTACGAATTCGGACAAAATTCCTTGAGTTGATGAATTTGTAAAGTCAAGTTTTTGATCAAGATTCCATAAATTTACAGAATTGGCGAGGGTGAAAATTCGACAATTTGTTTAAACCATTTTTAATCATCAGTGGCGTAGCCAAGGGGGAGTCCAGGGGGTCTGACCCCCCCCCCCCATGAAGTCAAAAATTTACGTAAAAAAATGCCTTTTTGGAGCATTAAAAGTAAAATTTTCCCAAAGCTTTGCCCTCACTTCGCTCGGGCATGAACGAAATCACAATTATAAAAACTATTTGAGGTGACTACAGGAAAAAAGGCTCCCTTCTCGTATTCCAAGTCTTCATACCCACTTTACATGCTCCCAAAAAAAGCTTCCGATGCTACTTTTTGAATTTGTAAGATATTATTTTTGGTTTTTAAGGTCAAGATAAGTAGTATGGAAGTTGTTTGTTCCAAAATTACATTTTCATCAGTCTTTTTCCTAAATATTCTATGCAAATCGCGTAAGAACTTTATAACGCCTGTGCGGCTCTTTAATATTTATAAAAATGATTCAAATTTTGAATTTAGTGTTTTTATAGTAAAAGGAAATTGGGGAGGGGGAGTTGAACTCAAAATTATAGTTAAGATTTTTTTTTGAAAATTTGGACCCTCTCCCTCCCCTCTCCCATAAGAAATTCCTGGCTACGCCACTGTTAATCATTTATTTACGAGTTAATGGCATTTAATTACCAAATCCACAATTTTTTGAGATTTTGGCGAAGATTCCATAAATTGTCGAATTTGCAAAATTTATGGTACTCGATAAAATTCCATAAAGTGGTGAAATCATACCTAATATCATCACCATCCACCTCCTTTCAAAACTGAAGATGATGAAAGTTCAAATGAAACATTTTAATAAACTTTTTTTTAGTACTGGAAAATTCCAAAATTTTCTGGAGACTTCGAAACGTCTTGAAACCGCTTCCAATCGATTTGGGAAGTCGAAATTAGGGTATATACCCAATTTTAGCTCTTTTCACTGATTGAATCAAATTTTCATATTTTGCTGGGCGGTGAGGTAATTTTTAAATTTGAAAAATTCGCTAAAATTCGATAAATGAATTTTAGCGCCTGAAATTTTGGATATGAGGTTTTTTTATAATGTACTTTCGATTTACTTTTGTTTCGGCTCAAAATTTTAAATCGAGTTAGGATACATCCCCAGTTGAATAATTATTCATCACTTATTAGCATCTAGCTGATTCAAGATGTTTACTTTCTTTCTAGAGACTCCAGCAGAATCAGAATTTTCAGCAATTTCTGAAATTCTCTATACCTACACAAAATATTTTCATTTTTTATTAAAATTTTCTGCAATACTACCAACTGAAATTTTGTTTCAAATTCTGAGTCAAAACGCAGATGATATATCTGCCATGAAATTTTTTTTGAAAAATTCGTAAAAATTTATTCTTAGTATGATTCTTTTCACAATTGGGGGAGGGCTAGGGAAGCACTGAAAGGTCAAATCAAAAAAAAGCAAATATAGGAATCCGAAAAAGATTAGTTTAAAAGGGTCGTATCATGCCCTCAAGTGCTTCAAAAAGAACCTCAACATCCAAAAATGTAAAACTTTCGATTTTTTTCCAAAATTTTCACATTTTTAAGTTTAGAGCCCTAATTGGGGCACCTCAGAACCTGATATGGCCGTATATTCTCAATCAAAGAAAAAAAATTAGTATTATTTCTAGATTTTTGGATTTTTAGTCACTGATGGTCATGAGATGACCCTCAAACTAACTTTTCGGGATAGAAAAAATGAAAAACGTGATTCGGGAAATTCTGTATTCGGGATTTCTGCATTCGGGAAAAAAGTTATTCGAGAATTGTATCGGGATTTCGGTATTCGGGAAAACGGATAAGTGACAATTTTTTTCGTGAAATATCCTATTCGGGAAAATGTCCTTTTGGGATTTAGGCTTCGGGAAAACGGTCCATAACCCTTTCTCCCACCTCGATCAATTTACTTCCATCAACTTCGCGAACAGCAGAAAACGTACACAAATTTTTCTTACCAGGGAACTATCCCTACTCAAAATAAAATTTTGAGCCGAAACAAAAATAAATCTAAAGTACATCATAAAAGAACCCCATATCCAAATTTCAGGTGCTGATGCTCATTTCTCGAATTTTGTCAAATTTTAGAAATTTCAACATTATCTCATCGCCCTGCAAAATATGAAAATTTGATCTAGCTGAAATTTGGTAAATAGGTACATTATACTCCATTTTCAATCTTCCGAATCGATTGGAAGCGGTTTTCAGATGTTTCGGAGTCTCCAGAAAATCATGGTACCCTCTAACTTTAAAATTTCGATTCCAAAAATGCGAATTTGAACTTACAGTTACGAATTTTGGAAAATTCTGCTTTATGCGATCAAATAGGTCACCAATATGGGTAATTCGCGATGATAGGTGCTGAAATTCATATAGATCATTTTTATACTGGAAAATTCCAAAATTTTCTGGTGGCTCCGAAACGTCTCGAAACCACTCCGAATCGATTCGACAGGTCGAAAACAGGGTATGTCAAATTTTAGATTTTTTCGTTGATTAGATCAAATTTTCATATTTTGCAGGGCGATGAGGTAAATTAGAAATTTCAAAAATCCGCCAAAATTCGAGAAATGAACTTTAGCACCTGAAATTTTGGATATGAGGTTCTTTTATGATATACCTTCAATTTATTTCTGTTTGAGCTCAAAATTTTACTTCGAGTTGGGATACCTCCCTTGTTAGGAGGTTGAGAAAAAATAGGAAGGCGACTAAAGTAGTTAAATCAGATGATTCTAAAAATAATATCCAACTTACTCATCCATATACTTCTTATTCTACAGATGAAAATTCGTAAGTAACTCACCTGAAACAAAAAAGCAAAATAAATTGTTCATTAGTTGATAAAATTAAATTTTTTGTTGTCTGTAAAATTTTTTGAATAGGTGTCTACTGCCCATAGGGGCGTAGCTACCGGGGGGGCAGCCCCCCCGTAGGAACTTACGTGAAACATGCCTTCTTGGCGCATTAAAAATCACATTTTCTCAAAGCTTCACCCCGCCCGCCATGCTTCGCTCGGGCATGAACGAAATCACAATTCTATGAACTATTTGAACCAACTATGCAAAAAATGGCTCCCTTCTGATATTCCAAGTCTCTTTACCCACTTTGCACCCTCCCAAAAAAGATTCTGCCGCCACTGCTTGGATTTGTGAAGTTTTTTTGGGGGGTTTTAAGGTCAAAATAATTAGTATGAGCCCTATGACAGTTGTTTGTTCCAAAAAACACTTTCATATGTTTTTTTCTTTAAACATGCTATGAAAATCACATGAGAACATTATCAAATTTGAATTTAGTGTTTTTATAGTAAAAGGGAATTAAATTTTTCAAAAAATTATGAAATTTTGGGACCCCCTCCATGAGAAATTTCTGGCTACGCCACTGACTGTCCACTTCAATTTAGAAATTGAATTGCTGGACTTTTTTAAAAATTTACACTTCATATCCATCGTGATACCCCTTCGCATCATAGATTAAGAAAGCTACTTTTCGTGAGCGTCTATTTTTTCAATTCCTCACTTAAAATATCTTTAAAATTTTGGACTTGGAAATGCCCCTGTTTTCAATATTTATCCACTGAATGTTGGAAAATTTATATAATTTTGATTTTCGCAACAAATTAATAAAATTGACATTTTTTTTCAAATTCAAAATCAAAGAAACGAAATCTATCAGATAAAAATCTCACTCTTTCCACATTTTCAATTCGCTCTATTCCCTACAATATTCCCATTCCAACAATTCCAACATCAAATATTAAATTGGGTAATTCTGCCTCGATCATTTCATCTCCCAGAGTTTCCAAGACAGGTGCAATCATCCAACACATTCCTCCAGCTCTTAACGACTTCGCCAAATAAATCAAAATTAAATATCGTATTACTCGTATTTGTATCCTCACTCGAGATCACGATTATGCTAAGGTCACGAATTCATTAAATCCGAGAGAAGTTGGACGAGCTAGTAGTCGCTAATCGACGCGACTCCATAAACCACAATCTCTTTCGCAGCACGGTTCATTTCTGGTTACGATACAAAGGTATAGATTTAGTGGCGGAACTGACGAAATACGATATGGACCAAAATCACAACCTTTGGAGACCGGTGAGAGTATTCCATCAAATCAGGCACACTTAGCATTAAACCTACCTACTCATCCATTAACTTTGAGACGATTTCAATGTTGAGGAAAATTCCCAAACTTTGGCCCAAAAAGTCGATCCGAATAGGACACGTTTTATCAAAAACAAAATACCTACACTTATCGCAAACCAATTTCGAATTCGTAGAAAGGCATCAAAACCATAGATACGATGACACTAGGCGGTAAAATATTCTCATCATGAAGTAGAACATAGATCAATAATAATTAACAAGCTGCAGAACCAGATTTCGTCTACAGATAAAAAAAAAATCACATACACATTCAACGCGACCGCTGCGCATTTCAAACACTATAGATAAAGTGATTAACAACAATATGTCGACGAATTAATAAAAAAAAAGTGGGGAAGGGGAAAAAACAACATTGCATCCCGGAAGGTCATTCCAGCCAGGTCGTCTGTAGCGATTTTTTGATAACTTTCCACATTGTGCAATCAACTAACTTTGGCTGCTTTCGAGTTAAGAGCTCGTTCATTTGCATAGGCCTATTTCCTCCCGGTACGTATTAATCTTCCGATATACGTGTACAGGTACACGTTACACGCACCTTGTCCTAATTTGTTTTTTCGAGGTCCATATCTTAATACCGGTGGTATTTTCAAATTAGTCGTCACAGCATTTGTGTTTTCTAACCGAAAATTGTTCAAGAATTGGGAAATTTTTTTCCATTCTGCTTTTGAGAAATAATATAGGATGAGATTCGAGTAAAATTGGATTATCGTATTCGTATTGCGAAATACGCGCAGGCTGTAGACGTGACTATTGTCACTGAACAAGAAAAGCGTCGCTGTACCGCGAGAATTCCAAATATTTGTGCGTACAGATAATTTTAATTGGAAAATATATACGTTTCTGCTGCGAGCATTAAGAGATTGCGAATCATTGCGATGGTCAAGTTGGAAGACAAACAATATATTATTCGCAGATGTTGCTAACGTGTATTTTGCAGCTCCGTCGGACTAGAATGAAGGAAATTTCGTTATCTCTAAGGTCTAACTTTGTGTATACTGTCACACGATGCTCGTAGAAAAGTCCCCCTTTCTTCTCCAGTATAGGTACTCAAAGCCTACATATTCCACGTTCTCTATTAAGAAAGGAATTGAAAATGAGATAGAAAATGATTCGAAAGAATCATTTTTCATAGGTAATATTTTAATCATTTATTTTGAAGATATTGTTCGAACTGGTTGGTTTTGATTTTTTAATAGGTAATTTCAATTATTGGAAATAAATACATTTAGAATGTATTGAAAATAAATTTTTTCCTGGATTTTGAAAAAAATCGGTGATGTAGTTCACTTTGAGCGAGAAACAGCCCAAAAAATTGTTAGCCTTCAGCCCAAAGAAGGACGAAGCTGAGGGGACCTCAGCGGGCAGTCTTTGCTTTTAAAGTGCTTTTTTTGACAATTTTGAATATTGCTTCCTGCTGGGAACTTCGATCATTTCCTCTTAAATAGTATTTTTTCAGATTTTCCGGACTAATTTCTTCAAATTTTCCAGACCTTTCACAAACGATATTTATGAGACATGGGGGGGGGGGGGGGATTTCAAATTCTGTCGCATAATCTTAATCGAGGAAATCCGTATGTTTCTAAAATAGAAATACATTTTTAAATAAATTCTCAAAGTGTTTCACAGAATCGTTGAACTAGAAAGTATTGTCTGTCGGTTATAATGACATAAATTGAGTCAGTTTCCTGATCAAAAAGCAAACAAAATTTTGATTTTTTCCCATTTAACTACAGCAATTTTATTTTTGGCTTTCGAAATATGAAACTGACACAATTTTGTATGTTGGACGGAAAATAGTATGACTTTGCTTTTGTATGGCTGAATTTCATAGACGTCACCGCCGGGGATGCAAAGTACGCCTGGGCATCCTCCTGCTTTTTCCAGCCCAGGTAACAATTTTCGGTAAAATTCAACCAAGTTGCAATATTTTTCTATTAATCTATATAACAAAAATAACGAAATAGTCTAGAAAGGAAAATGTTCAAGTCAGGATAATCCAAATTGATAGATAAATTTTCTGAAAATTTCTTCCAAGTTCTGTCATTTTTCAATGCATTAAAAAAATTTCCATAAGTAAACTTTTCACTAAATTTTTTGTAAGTGCAAATTTTTTCAAAATCACTGTAAGTATAATTTTGAAAAAATTTGACTTTCTGACAAAAGTTCCTGTAAAAATTTAAGAACTCCGAAAAAATGAGTTGAAAAAAATTCAAAATAAATGAAAGAAAGACCAATTAATGTAAGGTAGGTAACTATATAAGTCCAAGAAATCCAAACAATACTGGCAGTAGGTATAAGTTTAAAACCCGTATTAGTAATTTAGAAAAAAATTTCCCCCTCGCTGGAAGATGACGATACTCTAGTGGAAAATTTTAATTTTTTTCCATTTAACTATAGTTGCTTTTGACGTCATCTAACGTCACTCCCTCAGTGAGATGAACCCCGTCTTGCTGCACAGCCACCGTTCGATGACGTTTTGTGTTGTTTCCCCTCAGTGAGATGAACCCGTCTTACCCCACCACCACCGTAAAACCGGTAAAACGACAGGCGATGCAATGCAATTTCAAAAACAGTAAACGCCCTATAGAAGAATTTCGCCCAAGCAGAAGTAATAGCTAATTTTTTAAAGAAAAATTTATGAAAAAATAAACAGAGACACTTTTCAGATGATTTATACTTCTCCCGAATTTTTACAAAATTCCAGCAAAAATTTGAAAATTCCCGAATTTTTTCAAATTTTCAAAATTTTCTGATTTTTCTAGGTTTCACAGAAACTGGACACTCTGTTTACCAAATTCAAATTCCCAACTTGAACACCTCAAAATTAAACTCCAAATTTTTTGGTCAACGATAGTAGGTAATTTCTAACGTGATTTTTCAAAAAATTTTCCTGGTAATTACTGCCAACTACATTTTAGATTTCCTTCCTTAATCAGGGTGTCTAACAAAATTTCAAAACCCCAAAACAGGACAAACAGGACCTTCAACAGGACCTTTAAAAAATCGGTTCTGATCGATTTTGTACCCCCCCCCCCCCCCCCCCCCCCAAAAAAAAATCCTATTCTGGCAAAAAAAAAATTGAAACGAATTTTTTCAATAATTGTTAGAAATGAGCAAAAAAATTATTTTAAAAATTCAAGGACAAGAAAGATAGAATAAAAACAAATCTTATCCTATATATAAAAAACAAGAACCAGGGTGTCTACCAATTTTTAAAAATCAAATTTCGCGACTTTTTCGCGACCTTTTTTTAAGGTATCTAGTATCTACCTCTCAATTTCACCCCCCCCCCTCCCCACCAAAAAATCAACGAGATCAAATTTATTATAGAAAAAAGTTTATACCTACACGGAAGAAAATAAGCCTTTAATTTTGAAAAAAGACAATTTTTCACAAAAATTTTCCAAAAGTGAGTTATTTTATGGTAAAGAAGAGAAGTAGTTACTGCCCGAGCGAAGCTTGGGTGAAAATTTTACGAAAAATCATGTTAGAACGGATAAAATTGTTAAATGACTATTGAGAAATAAATTCATGGAAAGTTTGAAATATTAGTAGACTTGGCCCGAGCGAAGCGAGGGCGAAATTTTTTCGAAGAATTTATTTAAAAAACAACAAAAAAATACATATTTCCAAATGGGTTTCTCCTTTAAAACATCCCTTAGAAAATTCCAAAATTCTCCAATTATTTTAGATTTTCCTGACAATGGACACAATATTACCTTTGAAATTCCCAATCGTGATCGCTACTTAGTCTCTCACAAGAACATATTTTTCCGTTTCAAAATATTCAATTGTCTGAAATAAAAGGGAAGAGGATGAAGAGGTATATAATTTAAGAATGGGTTTTTTTAATTTATGAGCCCGAGCGAAGCGAGGGCGAAAATTTTAAGAAAAAATGTTCAAAAAGGTGAAATTTCTTTACTTTTTCTGTTTTGTAAAAAGCGAAAAAAAATGGAAGTAATTTCGGAAAAATTCGCGACTTTTGATGAATTTTGGGCCAATTTCGCGACTTTTTCGCGACTTCAGCGACCTAAATCTAAATTCGCGACTTTTTCGCGACTTTCGCGACTTTCGCGACCGGTAGACACCCTGAGAACGAACATTAGATAGTAATACTAAAAAAAAAGTTCCAAAAAAACTAGTTATTTTTTAATTTTTTTAAATTTTTTTTCAATTACGATCATTTATTGAAATTTTTTTTCTATTTTGGCGGGTGGAATTTCAGAATTGTTACAAAACAGGACTTTTCACTGAAAAAGCCCCAAAACAGTATAAAAACAGGACAAACAGGAGTTGTTAGACACTCTGTTAATTTTCCTAAAATTCAAATTGTTTCATCAGTGGCTTGAGAAAAAAACAAAAATTATTTTTTCAAACCACTAAGTAAATGAACGTTTTGAATTTTATGAAAATTGTGTAAATCAAAATACGAGTTCTTTGAAGAAATGTAGCCGATAAAAATTTTCAAAATCCAAAAAATTACATTACCAGCATTCTCATTTTTCAAGAAAATTTTTGTAAAATCACTAGACCGTTTTCTTTTAAGGGTAAGGTGCCCCATTATCGCCTAGTGCCCAATGTCGACCACCTCGTCTATCTCCGGCGCTATGGGCGACAGCGAGCCGAATTTTTTTTTTTCATATTCTTCATCGAAAATCCGGAAAAATAAGACCACTCCAACATCCTGAAAGCCAAAACTCGCGGAGAAAAATAGAAAAGAAGAAGTTGGAAGGCCAAAAACTTTTTTTAGCAATTGCTTGCACGCCTTGGAATTTTTTCTTAAAATTATCGAATTAAATGTTTCTAGTGTTTTTGTGATTGAGAAAGTTCAAAGTTTCTGATGTAATCATCGCATTTTAATAATTACAACTTTAAGTAAAAAAGAAATTCACTCAAAGTTCATTGTTATGACGTGTCCCTTTATCGACCACCTATAATCTAATGTAATTTGTTGTTTTTAAGTGATTTCGTTTTTTTCAATTTTCTCGAATTTTGGTTGTAGGGTTGTCATTTTGGTCTCAAATTGTTCATCTGTGAAAGAGAAACACAAAAAAAATATTTTCCGGTAGATTCCGTTCATAGCGGACAAAATCAGTCGGTGGTCGATATTGGGAACCCAAAATTTCGACCTTGCGTTTTGACATGTTTCAGAAAAAAATTCCTAAAAAATACTAAATTTTAACGGATGGCCCCGGGGCTTTCCACAATTGTAGGGGAAGGATGTAGGTATCCATTAAGCCATCAATGACATTTCCAGCCCTTAAACTTTTGAAATGGTGAGACTTCAAAAAAAAGTGGGCGATAATGAGGCACCTTACCCTTAATAAATATTTCAATTTCATTTTGCTTTGATCGAATTGGAAAAATTTACGTGATGAAAAATTCTTCCTCTTGGGATCAATTGTATCAAGATGGAAATGAAATTTACGTCATAATTATTAACACTATAAAAATCTGAACAAAGCTTTTGACTAAAATCTTATAGTATTTAAGGATTCCAAATGCTTAAAATGTGAAAATACAGTTTCTAAAAATTTACACTTAGCAGAAAATATTTCACGATTATCGTTCACGTTACACGGATGAGCGGTTTTTCCATTTTTAAATTTTTTTATCAATTAGTCCTCCTATTATAATCGATCTATCGTTACAAGTTTTTTTTTTGTGATAAAACATCTACATTAGGGTGGATCGCTAAAAAAAAACATATCTCAGATTTCAACCAAATTCGCTGGAGTTGTTGGGTCATCATCGGAGACTACCCAAAAAAATTTTGAGCCCCCTAGGTGAAGAGGGAGGGGAGCTAGGGGCTCTAAAAGGGCACCTCCTTTTGAAAAAAACGCGGTTTTTTGTGTTTTTTAGCTCGAAAATATGGCGTACGATTCACGAAAGAGCACTAAAAAGGTGCGATTTGAGTTTCTACACCCCCCTGAGCAATTGCCGCCCCTCGAAAATGAAAACCCATTCTGCTACCCGGGGGTCCAAAAGTTGCAGATCGCGAAATTTCAATGTTGTGAAATTGTATTTGGCCTCGAATTGATTACTTTGACACCGGACAATTTTATAATTTTTTTTTCTAATTTTTGAAGAAAATTTTGAAAATTTTTTTCGATCAGTGTGACCAACCGCAAATTGTAATATTCAAATATATGGGATTCGCGTTGATCTGATCATGTATATCTAATAGGGTGGATCGAAAAAAAAAACATATCTTGGATTTTGACCAAATTTGGTGGGGTGGTTTACTTTGAGTGGGAGACTTCACAAAAAAATTTTGAGCCTCCGAGGGGCAGGGGGAGGGGAGCAGGAGGTGCTCAAAGTGCACCTCCTTTTGAAAAAAACGCCGTTTTTTGCGTTTTTTAGCCAATCAAAATTGTGTGAGAAGCCTTAGTAAGACTTAAAAGATGCGATTCGAGTTTCTACATCTCCCTGAACCATCGCCGTCCTCCTCCGATCAAAATTCTGACTGCTACCAGGGGGTTGAAAAGTTGCAGATTGCAATATTTCAATAATATGAAATTATCACTAAGCTGGAATGATTTTTTTTTGTCATCGAGTAAGTGAACAAAAAATTTTCTCAACCACTAAAAGTGAATTTTGAAAAAAAAATTGAAAATTTTGTACACCAGTGCAGCCAACAGCAAATCATAAAATTCCAAAATACGGAATTTATATCGACTTTGAATTGATTTTTTTTCGCCTGAAAATATTATTATGTATTTTTTTTCAATCACTGAAAGTATATTTCGAAAATTTTTTTCAAAAATTTTGTATGTCAGTGCAGCCAGTTGCAAATCGTGGCATACTACACACCTATGGGGTTTACGTTGACCTCAAATTAATTTTTTTGTCGTTTGAAAAATACACAATAATTTTGTTTTCAATCATCAGAAATTAAAAATTAAAAATTTTTCTTTGAACATTTTGTACGTCAGTGCAACCAGTTGCTAATTGTGATATTCTGATATTATGAACTCGAATCCATTATTTTTTCGTCAAGTGATTGGACAAATTTTTTCTCCCAATCAATAGAAATACGTTTCGAATTTGAGGACTTACTCGATGACAAAAAAAATCATTCCAGCTTAGTGATAATTTCATATTATTGAAATATTGCAATCTGCAACTTTTCAACCCCCTGGTAGCAGTCAGAATTTTGATCGGAGGAGGACGGCGATGGTTCAGGGAGATGTAGAAACTCGAATCGCATCTTTTAAGTCTTACTAAGGCTTCTCACACAATTTTGATTGGCTAAAAAACGCAAAAAACGGCGTTTTTTTTCAAAAAGAGGTGCACTTTGAGCACCTCCTGCTCCCCTCCCCCTGCCCCTCGGAGGCTCAAAATTTTTTTGTGAAGTCTCCCACTCAAAGTAAACCACCCCACCAAATTTGGTCAAAATCCAAGATATGTTTTTTTTTTCGATCCACCCTATTAGATATACATGATCAGATCAACGCGAATCCCATATATTTGAATATTACAATTTGCGGTTGGTCACACTGATCGAAAAAAATTTTCAAAATTTTCTTCAAAAATTAGAAAAAAAAATTATAAAATTGTCCGGTGTCAAAGTAATCAATTCGAGGCCAAATACAATTTCACAACATTGAAATTTCGCGATCTGCAACTTTTGGACCCCCGGGTAGCAGAATGGGTTTTCATTTTCGAAGGGCGGCAATTGCTCAGGGGGGTGTAGAAACTCAAATCGCATCTTTTTAGTGCTCTTTCGTGAATCGTACGTCATATTTTCGAGCTAAAAAACACAAAAAACCGCGTTTTTTTCAAAAGGAGGTGCCCTTTAAGAGCCCCTAGCTCCCCTCCCTCTTCACCTAGGGGGCTCAAAATTTTTTTGGGTAGTCTCCGATGATGACCCAACAACTCCAGCGAATTTGGTTGAAATCTGAGATATGTTTTTTTTTAGCGATCCACCCTAATCTACATAGTTCTGACACGACGTTTCAGGAGACGTCAGAAAGATGTCGCGGATGGTATTTTTCAACCCCTGCGTATGCGCTAGACGATTCGCTTCAGTGACGTTAATAAAATTGCATAACTAGTTTGCCGCAAATAATCAACTCCACCAGCATGCTCCACCACATTTTCGGTAATCCAACACCACCCATCCGCCACCCGCCCTGAACGAAGGTTGTGTGAGTGGATGACCTCTCACGTTTGTTTCTTTTCAATTCCTGTCAAAATGTGACATTTCAACATTTCGCTACAGTTCATGAGTGAACAATTTTTTTTGTGTGTTTTTGTACTGGTCTGGATTTGGACTTAATCGAGACGCAAAGATATTGAAATTTTGTTTGATTTTTGAAATCGACGAAAATTTTTGATGAATTGATGTAATAATTAATATTGTTAGACATGAAAAAATTTGACGAGTTATACTTTCCTTTTTTTTAAAAAAACATGCTATAATTTTTTTTATGACTAAAATAATATATCTTACAAAGGAGGTATCCCAACTCGAAGTAAAATTTTGAGTCTAAACAAAAATAAAGCGTAAGTACATAATAAAAGAACCTCATATTTAAAATTCAAAGTGCTGAAGTTCATTTCTCGAATTTTTGCAATTTTTTAAATTTTTAAATTTAGGTATATCCAGGCATCATAGCGAAATTTTTTAAAGAAAAAGTAACTTTCAATAACTTTTTTTGAACAAAAAGTGACCAAAAAGTAACCAAAAATTCAATTTTTCCGGGGCAAACTTTTTTTTACAGTTTTCTTGGGGTGGGGGGGGGGTGTTGTAGATTTCTGCAAACATTTCAAAGATAAATCAACTGAAAAGACGTGAATAATTGCATTTATTAAATTCCTTCGTCAAAATAACAAACAAACTAGCAAAAATCTATTTTTTAATTTTTTTATTGAAACCTCCCGCATCGTATGGAATCGGTATGAGACGTTTCGAGGCCTCCAGAAGATTTTGGAATTTTTCAGAACGGTAGGAAAGCGAATAAAACTGGTCCATATGAACTTCAGCCCCTATAATCGCGGATTACTTATATTGGTGACCTATTTGATCGTTTAAAGAAAAAAATTCCAAAATTCGTAACTTCCAGTTCAAATCCATTATTTTTTGACGGAAAATTTCCCAGAAAATTTTTTAAAATACCTCAATAGCGTATCAATCGGGGTAAAAAGCTGAAAGTTGGTAGATACCTATTTTCGACTCTCGAATCGATTGGGAGCGGTTTCAAAACATTTCGGAGCCTCCAGAAAATTTTGGAATTTTCCAGGAATTTAAAAAAGTCTGTAAAAATGAATCCCCTTCAAAAAAGGTATAAATTTTAACTCTCATAATCGCGGATTACCCACATTGGTGACCGAGGTAGAAAACAGTAATATCTACCATTTTTTAGCTTTTTACCTCAATACGCAGGCTGTCAACGATGTCGACGTATTTTTATACTTTTTCCAGGAGAATTTTCTGCCAAAAAATTTGAATTTGAGCTGAAGTTATGAATTTTGGAAAATTGTGCTTCAATCGATCAAATGGGCCACCAATATGGATAATTCGCGATTATAGATGCCGAAGTTCATAAGGACCATTTTTATTGAATTTTTCCCAGCACTGGAAAATCAGGGTCTCTAACAAAATTTGTTGAGCAAAAAGCTTGACTTGGCTTGCCTTTTTTGCATGAATTTTTCGTCTTTTTTATGCCCCCCTAAAAAATTAATTTTTTACGAATTTCAAACAGATATCATTTTTTAAAAAAATCACATTGAGCTCCTTAAATTTAATTTTTTTCAATTTTTTGCATGACTAGGTAGCTTGACTTAGCTTGATCGCTGGACACTCTGAAAATTCCAAAATTTTCTGGAGCCTCCAAAACTTTTCGAAACAGCTTCCAATCTATTCGGGAGGTCAAAAGTAGGGTATCTTATCTACCAACTCTCAGCTTTTTACCTCGAAGGTAGCACCATAAATGTATTTTTTAATTTTTTCCCGGAGAATTTCCTGCCAAAAATATGGATTTGGACTGAAATTTACGAATTTTGAGAAACTGGGGAAAGCGAGCCAATCAGTTTCGTGGCAATTTTTTTCATTCATTAATCCTTCTATATCCTTATGATAGCACCTTTCTATAAAAATTCACTTTCTCAGTTAAAAATTAGTGAAAATTATAGAAAATCAGTGCGAAACAGTCGGAGAATTGCAGCACAGGAGATAATCACTTAATCAGTGACATTTTTTTACTGAAAACAGATCAGTGAGAAAAATCACTGGAAAAGCAGTGAAAATTCGCTAAAAAGTCAGTAAAATTTATAAAATTTACTAAAAAATTAGTAAAAATCTCGGAAAAATCAGCAAAACTTCGCTGAAAATCAGTGAATTTCGCTGATTTTTTCTGCGCTGCAATTCTGACCATTTATCAGTGACTTTACTGATTCAGAATGAGAGAGCACTTCTCTCTATTTTCATCTCGCAATGAACGCCCTCGAGATCTTCAATTAAATTCACAACCTCGTCAAGATCCAAATCAGTATCGTTGAAACGATAATCGTTCTATTTTTCACTGTATCATATTCCATTCCATCACAATTACGATTTATATTCGCAGTTTGCATAGCTCTTCTCATAATAGACCCATCAAACGCAACCACGTGTATCATTTACCCATCATTTATAACAATAAATAAGATATCTACAAACGTCCAGCCATCATCCTTCATTCGTACACAACTACATAAATTCGCTCGATAATTAAAACAAATTGGATCCATCGAATAACTCGTGATCTTACAAGGAAGAAGGAAGCCATACTTCATTTAAACACGTACCAAGTTCTACTTAGATTAGATACATTTGCATCTGCAATGACTCTGGTGTTAATCTCTCCACCGCAGATCATTCCGATACAAAATTAGTTACTAAGTATCTACTCAAACTCAACAAACACCACGCGTTAATCAATTCTGACACTAATAACACGTTACCCAGCTCCTAGCATTTTTTTCGGCCCATCTGTCAAGACAAATTCTCCACCAGGTTCGATATCTTCATCGAACCAGATAAAATTAAGAGCTCGTTTGCTGCCAGTTCATCACCAGGAGAAACCCAGTTCTCTTGAGCTTCTTTTTGGAAAAAAAAATTTCACCTTCATTAAGATCATCTCAGCAACATCCCGACATGGACGTACGAAATTCGCCATCGCATCGGTGAAAATTTCCATCTCTATTGTAAAAAGTCATTAAGCCCTAGCACTGGGCTCGTTCTAATAATGAATTAGTACAATAAATTTCGCTAATAATCCCGCCGCGGTGCTCGTTCAAAAACTACCATCAAATGGCGTCCGATGATGATTCGCTTTCGATATTGTACCAGACAGATCCCAAAGCCTGAGCGGGGCTCTGCTATACATTCGTTAATTCAAACATATATGGAAAAATTCAATTAACTTCGGAAAGAGAACAAAAACGTTAATCGCGCCGGTGGTAATAATAGGAAATACAACAGGTTTCAAATGACCCGTATTAGCGTATAAAGTAAGAGGAAACAGTCGTATCAGTATCGTCTTGGGGCCAGGGCAGGAGGAGAGCGCGAGGACGTTCCAGCGCCACCACTAACTCCAAAAGACCAGTTTTTTTTACCTTTTTTACTTCCAACTCTTTCTGCCGACGATTCCTCGACGGCTGGAGAAGGAGGAGGAACTAGAACCTAACCTCGAATGCAACATGTGTTTTTCATTCTGTACGCGAAATATTACGGTCGTGGACGTGCGTTTTGATACGTGATAAGACGAAGGCGGCGTCGTACGTAAGGCAGAAGTCGCAGCAAAAAATGAGTTCACCGATGACGCGGTTTAAACCGTTTCGCCAAAGTTTCCATCGTCGTCGAAATATCATGTGATGCAAGTAAAATTTCGCGAGATTTTCGTACCTACGTTGGCGAAGGTGTGAATTTTTTCAATTTTCTTTGGTGCTGTGCAGTAATTTTTTTCATATGTTAATTCTCTGTGAAATGTTCGTATCGCGTCAATGCTGCTGGTTCCTGGACATCTAGCGTCGTTCATAATCATGTTCCGAATAGGAACACGAGCGAGGTGCATTTCGCGAAGTTTAATCATTGTGCTGTTGACGTTGTGGCCGGTGCAAGCGGCATTTTTCGATAAAAGCTTCTTCGCGTTCACCGGTAACACGCTGTGGGACGAATTGTACCAAAAATGCGGAAATCGCGTATCCTTTCACTGTGTGCAAAGCAGACTGATGAATTATATAAACACCACGTTAGATTCAGATCTGCATATAACCGATGGCATCTATTTCGTCAAAAGCAACCACCGGTTTCGAGTCTGGGATTCGGATACATTCAGCAATGCCACCGGATACCATTCGAGAAGCGGCAGAGCTGTCAAGAAGGTGGTTACAATTGCCGACAATAATATCGAAAATACCACCGAACCGTTTACGGAGGAGCCGACCGAACAGGAGTTCGAAAATTTCGTACGGTCGGTTGAAAAGGTCGAAAAGGATATTGAAATGACGGAGAGACACGCCGAAGAAGCCATGACCACCGAGATACCGATGGCTGTTAATTCGACAACGACCACGACCACGACGACATCGAGACCAATTCCACCTAGTTCTTCGTTTGACGACGACGAAGAAGAACAACCCAAAGATGAAAATTTAGTCATAAGGAGTTTGAACAAGGTTACGGATATTTTATACGACAAAACCACCGATTATTTGTCTACCCATGATTTGAAGCTGGATCTGCCGCAGACCTTGTTTGGCGGCTCCAAAATCAGGATATCGCCAAGAGGGTACGATACCGACGGCGGTATCATTCTGAAATTGAATGTGTATCCGGCTGAGACTCCTAGGACGCACCAAATAGCTAAATATATACGTAAGTTGAGCTTTTTATCGTTTTTCAAAGGTCGAATAAGTATCTAGAGGTCTTCTATACGAATAGTCAGTTATTGAAGCTCGGTTGAAAGGGATTTGATGATCAGCTATGAATTAATTTCGATGAGATAAAGCTAATCACCCCAAAAAAACTTTGATTTTTCGATTTTTCTTGAAAATCACTAAACTTTTCAAAATCGACTGCACGGTTTTACTCATGCGGAGGGAAAATCGACCAAGGCTGCCAATTATTTGAGTTAATGCACCAATCAGGAATCAAATTTGGTTCAACAAGCAATTCATCAAATAACCCCAACAGAAAATTTACGTACCGTAGCAATTTATCAAGGCGTTCTGGTGACCAATGGTCATCCAAGGTCATGAAAAAGTCATGTTTTCGTTTCGTAAAAGGTTTCAAAAAGTCGAATTTTGGAATTTTTTCATAACTCTTTTGCAATAAATATCCGTGAAAGCTTCTCTAGAGTGGGGGGGGGGGGAGGGGGGTGTAAATTTTATGAAAACAATCAAATAAGAAAAAAAAATCTAGGAATAGAAAATATTGAAATCAGTGAAAAAAACGAACAGGACCAACAATTATGAATTTTGAACTTTGAACGCTTCAAAAATGAAAACTTTGGAAAGAGTGCCCAACGTATCAAAAAATTGAAAAATATTATTCGACTTCTAGTTTCACTCTATCCTCCCTTCCCTTCAGAAAGCTCTGAAACACAACTCTGAAGAAAAAAGAATAGAAAGGGTTTTCATCTTCACTTATTTGGACATTCAATTCAGATATTCGAAAGAAAAATCAGTTTCTCTCGAAATTGTATTTTTGCAGTGAAAAGTGATGTGGAAGAAGAAATTTCTGATATGAGCGAATCGAAAGCAAAAGGAAAGCCCTTAAAAGTTAAAATTTTATAATTTTTTTCGTCACGGAAGGGTCTAGACTACCCCAACCGACCCCTTCAGCTTTGGATTTTACAATTCATAGATTAAAAATGAAGAATTTATGAATACCTTCTAAAATTTTCCAAGAACTTTTCCAGGGGCTAATTTTACCCCCCCCCCCGCATAAATTCTAACCACTAACGTTATTCAAACATCTCACAATTTTCTCTCGTTAAAATTTTAACATAGATATCTTATAGTGCTGGAGGTCAATCTACATATAAAATTGGTGATCAAATTTTTTACATCAAATTTTGTACATTATTGACATAATAAAATTCTATTAAATTTGAAAAAAATTGGAAAAATTTTTCCATTGAAATTGCTCAGTTCCTAATTTATTTTGAAAATAGTGTTTTTAATTTTATAAAATCAACTTCGAGTAAATTGCCATTAAAACAAAAATCATTTCCGTTCCAATTTTATTTGTATGAATTTATTTATTTATAATAATGAGAATAATAGGGAAGGTGAGGGAGGAGTAGAGGAGGTGGGGAATTATCTTTTCTTTTATTTAAATAAATTGAAATAAGGATGAAAAATGTCAATTTTTGAGGAAAATTATTCATTTTTTAAGTAACTGTACTCTCTCATTCCGAATCAGTGAAAAATCACTGATAAATAGTCAGAATTGCAGCACAGGAAAAGTGATTTTTCACTGATTATTCAAAGAATTTCAGATTTTTTAGTGAATTTCATAACTATCACTGAGTTTTTAGTGAATTTTCACTGGTTTCCAGTGATTTTCTTTCGCTGACTTGCTTTCAGTGAAAAAAATTTCACTGATTTATTACTGCGTTGCAATATTCTGACTGTTTTTCAGTGATTTTTGATAAATTTCACTGATTCAGAAATGAGAGAGTACAATTTAATGCATTTTCAGACGCTTTTGGATTTTAAAAAGTAGATTTCAAGCTAATTCTTTGACTATTTCGAAACTGAAATCATGACTCTTATGATTTCTTTTCATTTTTCATGCCCTGTTGGGTAACGTGTTAAACTACTCGTAAGTCCTTTGAAAACAAATTCATCAACCAAGATCTTCCTTTATTTTTTCGTTTTCATTTTTGATCTTTTGATGGTTCACATTTGTTACTTTTTTGCTAAAGTCACTTTCTTACTCTGAATCAATGCAAAATAACTGATTTAAAATTCAAGTTGCAGGAGACGGAAAACAATTGTATTTTAGGTAACTGACACTCTAGTCAAATTCTGTAAGTTTTCAAGAAAACTGTTTCGGTTCTTTTTTTTTTCGAAAACTTGATCGATTTTTCAGTGAATTTCAGTGAATTTTTTTAGAACGTTCCTTACTGATTCCTTTTCAGTTGAAATTTTTCATGGATTTCTGGCTGTGCTGCGACTTTGACTGTATCAGTGATTCTTATTAATTTGTGAACAAGGAATCGCTTTATTTTTTATTTAAACATTGTAAAGGAAAATAATTATTAGTTGGAGAAATTGACTTTTCAGTTTCATTTATGAGTTTTTCCATCGAAATTTAGAAGAAGGAAATAATTAAAATTCTCCAGAATTACGAAAGAATGGATTATCAAGTCTTCCAAAGTTTTTTTTGGTTCATTCTCAGATTTCAAAAATCACTTTCAATCAATCAGCTTCAAACTTTTAGGACATGGCCTTGAAAAAAAAATGATGAAATCAAATGAATTTTTTATAGCTAGATTTGGGAAAATAGTATTGAAAATATTTACCAATTATATAAAAATTTAATGAGAACCTAGCGTGAAAAAAATGAATACCTTCTCCCCTCGAACATTTAAAAAAAAATCATGAATTTTTCAATCGAAATAAATCACAGTCACTTTAATTAGGTATTTCTGTTGATCTATTTACAATATTTCTCAACAATATTTATGCCATTTTCGTATTTTTTAAAATGATTTTCATGTTCCGTACGAATTCTACTGATGAAAGAGGGGTACGAAGAGCTTTTCAGCAAAGAATTGTTTTCTGTACCACTCTCAATTTCAGGCCATTCCAAACTTCAAAGTACCTAATAATTTATACAGGTGAGTACCGTTTTTCCAAACTGAGCTAACTTCAAAAACCGTGCATGAGGAAAGGGCCTTAGGTGCCATTTTTTTCCAGAAAGGGCCCTAGGTGTAATTTTTTCCCAGAAAAAATTGCACTCAAGGCCCTTTCTGAAAAAAATGGCACCTAAGGCCCTTTCCTCATGCACGGTTTTTGAAGTTAGCTCAGTTTGGAAAAACGGTACTCAGGTGAATTTTAATCTCAAAATTCTATTTTAAATTTCACTGAAATTTTTTTTTCAGTTTATTAGTGTTTCAAAATCTACGAATTGAACGTAAACCTTTTTAAATATTTTCGTTTGTTTTTCTAAAATATCCGCGAAAATTGAAGCAAAAAGGAAAGCGAGTTACCAAAAAAAAAGATTGGGGACTTTAAATAATTTTAGGACAAGTTTAGCGACCTACAGATGCTTTTGTGACGCAATTTTTAAGCTTTTTATATGAACTGATAATCGAAATTTGATTTTTTTAAATTCTCTCGATATTCTTCAATTTTAAATTTAAATCAGTGAAACCCAAAAAAATTATATTCAATTGAAAATTCAGCCAATTTATCAAAATTTTCAAAAAAAAATCACTTGCGGTTATCGAGTTGTATGATGAAAATGGAATTCGGTGATTAAAATTCATCAGAATTCCAGACGATTTCTTCAATCCGGAATTGAAAATAAAATATTAATATCTCTCTCTTCAAACTTCCTATGTCTGACTCGATCGCCAAAATCCATGCAATAAAAACTCCAAGACCTCACGATCTTTTCCACAAAGAATCCTTATCATCTCTATATCTTCAATCCAATTTTTAATCCTTTTCGAAAATCTCACACAGAGCATCGTTCTGTTTACACCGACCAAAGGAACACATTCATTAAGAAAACTCTATACCCGGTGCTTTTCTAATTCAGCTTTATCGCATGTACTCGTATCATGGATACCAACAGCGTTTCTCTTTTATCGATGGCACGCCGATGACGATGAGCCAATCGAGGCTTTTATTTGTATTCGCGCGAATAAGGAACCGATAGAAACTCCGGCATTGGCACGAGCTAAAAAGTAAAATATCGCAGACGTACTAATTGTATTTTCGTTTCGACGTCGTCCCGGTCCCCCGCCCGTCACCGAGGCTCGCTGCTATCGCTATAATAATATTAGAAGAAGAAGCGCGCGCGATAATGACGATAATTCACTTTTATTTGTTGTAAGTGAAAAAGTGACACGCGTGACTCGATGGCGATGGCGCTGAGACTAACAACGAATAGAAATAGATGGAGATACTCATTCATTATTTTCTTTGCGACGTCTCTCATCGAATCCTACTTCCTACAAGTATTCGAATAATTCGAAATTCAATTAAGGGAAATTTTACAGGGTGTTCATAATAGTTCAAAAATAATTTCTCCTAATTTTTCCACATTTTCTAAACCAATTTTTCGAAATTTTCCAGACTTCTTACATAATGATATGCATGAAGCAAATAGGAGGGGGTCATTTTTTTCGCACGACGTACATACTTACAAAACCTGAAATTGTGCAGAATAATTTGAAATACCTACATCGTGTTTTACAATTTTTTTTTTCAAAAATCACTACTTTACAAGATCTTTAAGTCCCACTTTTCAGGCCACAAAAATGACTCAAATTTAATTTGGAAAAGTTTTGACCCCCCCCTCCCACACAAAAACTTGAGAACTTGAATTTATTACAGAAAAAACTTCAAATAAAAAATTAAACCTCTATTTTAAAGCAGAATTATAATGGGGGGGGGGGGGGGTCAAATCGAAAAAACTAATGCTAAATTTGATATCAGCAGCCCAAATTGCACAATGTAATGTCACTTTTCAAGTTATTACTCGAAATTGAACTTTTGGACCAGCACCTAAGTTCAAAATTTTGAGCTTCTATGCCCCTCATTTCCCCAGAGGCATCTATGGTGTTCAAATCAAAAAACTGAGGGTAAATTTGAAATCAGCAACCCAAGTTACATCATAATATGCCAATTTTCAAGTTATTACCCGAAATTTAACTCCCCTTCATTTCCCCCTATCCATCCTTACGTCCGTCCTAGGAACGTTTAGGAAATTTCAAATCGAAAAATAAAGACCAAATTTGGAATCAGCGATCCAAAATATATCAGAATAGGCAATTTTACCAATTTTTAATGCCAGTATCCGAATTTTGAATGCCTCCTGATTTCAATTTTCCCCCACCCAAAATACAAAAACTAAGGTTTATTTTGATGAAATTTGAAATCTCAAAAGTACATCAATAATCCTACAATTTGTGATATTTACCCCCATCTGAAAGCTTACAGCATGGAAAAGGCGGTAAAATTTTTAAAAATGAAACAAATATGTCAGTGACTAGCAAATCATGCAAGTGAAAATTCGTATTTTTCCGGCTAGAAAATTTGAAAAAGGTTTTACATTTCATTGTTGCGGGAGTTGGTGAGCTGATTCTCTTTCTTTTCAGGGTAGGTATGTACGAATTGATTCCAGTTTTTTTTTCGGAGTATGTACGAGTTGATTCCAAACCTCTTTCAGCCTATAATTATAGCGTTATTCAGGAGATACCACGAGGAGTATTTTTAATATTTTTTTCCAAAATAGAATTTTTTCCAATCCCAAGATTTTTTTCTCAAATTTTTTTCAACTCTGAATTTTTTGATGAAAAGTTGACTCCAAATTTTTTCCAATGTTCAAAATTTTTTTCAGCCTGAAATTTTCTCAGAATTGTTTTACCTTTACATTTTTTTTTCAAAAATATTTGTTTGAACTGAAAAATTATTTCTCAAAAAGCTAAAATTTGTTCCAACTTCAATTTTTTTTCTAAACATTTGTGATCCGTGCAGGGAAAAGGTACCTAACGTCGAAATTTTAAAACATGAATTTTTTAAAACTAAAATTATAAAACATTTGAAGTTAGAAAATTTTTGAATTCAAAAAAAAAAAACTTCAGAGAAAAATGCTTTCGAAGTTTTTACTCCTGTTTTTTATGTATAAACAGAGTGTCTAACAAAATTTATTGAGCAAAAAGCTTGACTTAGCTTGACCTTTTGGAATGACTTTTTGCGTGACTTTTCCGAGCACCCCCTTCCCCCAAAAAGTGATGAGTCTGTACGCTAAAGTACCCCCCCCCCCTCCCAAAAAAAACAACTTAATTTTTAATAGCTATTTATGCAAACCTAATTCTAACATAACAAACAAAATTTTTTTCAATTTTTCCAGGGTAAATGGAAGTTTTTTTTTGGATTTTTGAAAAAGCTGACCTTTTTGAGTAAATCAGGGTAAATTAGTCAGAAAGCTTGACTTTTCAGGACCGGCAAGACCTTTTTGAAAAAAGCTTGACTTATCAGGACAGCTTGACCTGTTAGACACCCTGATTAATCATCAAAAAAGCGGTCAAAACTACTTTTTAATACTAAAATTTCACGAGGAATTCGTTTCTGATGTCGAGAATTACTTACAGAGAGAGGGAAATAAAAAACACTAATTTTACAATTTCAACACCAACATTTTTTCCAACTACAACGATCTTGGATTTTTTCAATTTCATTTATATATTTTTTTAATTCAATTAAAACTTGTACAAAATCGTTACGTATCAACTCTAAATTATAAAAAGCTGTTTTTAAATTCCATAAAAACAATTTCATTGTTGAAAAAAATGTAGAAAAAAACGTCGGAAGTTCGAAAAAAGGACAAAAAATTAAAAGTATAGAAAAATTAGAGAGAAAATTTTAGGCTGAAAAAATTGGGGTAGAAATTGAGAATTTAAAGAAAATTATAGTCAAAATTTTAAAAAAAATTCTAGGAAAAAATTTTGAGCCAAAAATTCAGAGTTCAAAGAAATTTTAGAGAAAAAGTGGGAATCAACTCGTACATACCCCTCTCCCTCCAATGGGAATCACTTCGCCTATCTTTTCATATGAATAGTTAGGAATCAATTCACCTACAGCCATTGCTTCTCTCCTCCTTCCAAAAAAAAAAAAAATACGTGCCTCAAATTTATAAATTCTGCACAAGCCCCTGCAATCTTTTCGGCTTACCCTGTTAAAAAAGAATCAGCGAGGAGATGAAATATTGTTAATTTTGTTAAGAAATGTCAATGTATTGAGCCCAAGCGAAATGAGAAAGAAAATGTTTGCGAAAAATGACCTTCAATAGTTGAAAATTCATCACCTTTCCCACATTGAGTTTTTCCAAAACTTGACCAATACGAGTAATTTCAAATTCTTTTCAATTCCCCTTTTTTTCAACATCGTGGTCAATTTTATAGAAAGAAAGAGTGTAAATTCTCCTCGAATGTAACGAGGGAATTTTTTTTGAAAAATTCATGCATTTGAATATCAATTTTCATGTACACCACGATCAAAAAAAATAAATAAAAAAAGTGGTCGAGACTGTCAAGAGATGCAACAATTTGGCCAAGCAGAGCAAGGATGAAATTTTTTGGGAAAATTCCAAAATTCCCTGACTTTTGCAGACTATTAAAATGCCACGAATTTTCCAGGTTTTCAAAATTCCTTGATTTTTCCAGATTTTCTAGAAAGTGGACACTCTGATTCCTCATTAATGCCAACGACCAATAGATAAGTAATTAATTTCTACGGTTAATAGCTCTTTAACAAGAGTCTCAATTACCATATCGACCCTTTTTTCCTCAACTATGCCACTTTCCTTTTTTATGGCCGTCTTCCGCAACCGCAGATATCGACCTTTTAATTACTTCTCATACGAAGCTGGATTTTACGACTGGCATTGGCAATAGAACGATCTCAGCACCGATAGCCACCTGCGCCACAAGATCCACAGCCACACGCCACCACATTGCTATCTGCGGCAGAGAATTGATCAATCAAAACGTTAATTGATGACGCTAGGGCGTTTCGGTAGCTCAAACAATGTATTCGCTTTTAATGTTTCATTTATACAAGACAAAGTCGCGTACGTCGAGCATTAATATAACGTACCTGAATACTTCTTGCATGTGTGTCGATGCGAGTGACCCAATTGCCGGCGAGGTTACTGTTATAACGTCAATCAGCAGACGCTGGCGTATGTTTTCGTTATACGATTAAACATTCTTCTATTATATCGGTAATGTTCTTTCGGCGGCGATATTAATTTTTCGACTTCGTCGTACCTCCATCTGTGTACTCTCGTATTAGTATTCATCATTTCATCGTCGTAGTTTCTAGTTTTATGGACAAGGTGTTAATGGCAGTTTGTTTTTTAATTTTACCGCACCCGTGGTGGGTTAATTGGACCTTTTTTCTCTTTTATTCGGCTTCGTTAAGTAGTCTGACGTTGGTACATTACTTTCGCTTATCCTTATCCATATTAAGGCTATTCGGCGGGTAATGCTCGACTTGATTCGATTTCCAAGTACAAGATGAAATTTTCATTATTCTTATTTTTTTTTTTAGATTTAATCGTGTTTCATTTTATATCGTGTGTCGTCTTCGTATCGGTGTTGCTCTATACCGAATTCCTTTTGATATTACGACGTGAAATGCTCGTTCGGTTCACGGCAGTTCGATGTTCATGACATCTTTCATCACCGCTTTGGAATGAGAAAGGTGGTTTTCTTCCTTCGCAGGTCACACCCAGAATTGTCTCGTGGTTTAATTCCGGATCCACTTTTTTTCGGATGATGCTAGCAGTTTAATAAAAATTATCGGGTCGTTTTAACAGATATTAAGATACGATTAGAGGGATAGGAATGCGAGATATTTTTCTAATTCTTTCTCGAGGGATTTTTCGGAGCAAAATTTGAACAATACTGATTAAACCTAATAAGGGAGACATTGGTCGGTGATAAAATTTTGGATCGAAAAAAAATTATTTTAAGCATGTAAAAAAAAAGTGTTAAAATTCAGTTGCTGAAGTTCAATTTTCAAATTTTGACGAAAATTCAAAATTACCCCAGGAGCCCAGGACCCTACAAAAGAGCAAAATATGAAAATTTGATCCAATCAAGGTAAAAAATTACTTGCAAACTCTATTTTCGATCTTTCGAATTCTTTGGAAGCGGTTTTAGAACGTTTCGAAGTTTTCAGAATAACATCGAATTTTTCAGCTCAGAAAATATGGAGCTATGAATTTGAGAAAATTGGGCCTTAAATTGATCAAACATGACATCAACAGGGGTAATCCACGTTTTTTAGGGCTCGAGTTCATTTTCGAACCCTTCTTTGAACTTCTTTCCAAGCTGGAGAGCCATAAAATTTTATGAAAATCCAAAAGTCTTTGAAACGCGTTCAATGGATTCAAAATATATAGTTTTTTTTATCCTGATTTAATCAATTTTTAAATTTTGCTCTTTTTCAGGGTCATAGGGCAGTTTTAATTTTTGAAAATTCGCCGAAATTCAAGACATCTTATTTTTTTCAACTAGTATCGCCTCCTCTTATTTCACTTTTACTTGCTAAAATGAACTCACGATTTATCAATTTTTCAAACAAAATACTTGAACTTTGCAAACAAAATACTTGAACTTTGCAAAGAAAATCGCACAGAACCCCCATCTCAATCAACTTTTTATTTATCACTAAAAAAATCGAAAATTCAAATAATTTTTTCATCCAACTTTTTTCTTCAAAATAACATAAATAGATCACAGAAAATGTTGCAAAATTCTTAAAAAACATGAAAAAGTATCCATTTTTAGGATTATTTAAAAAAATAAAAATCTAGTTTCTTTTCAAACGAATAATAGGTTTTTTAAAGAAAAATCAAATTTTGAGACTAGAAAAAGAAAAGATGGCCATTGATTTATGACGTTATGAACTTTTTGTTGAAATATGCCAGCTGGCCAGCTCAAAAAATTCTAGATTGACTTTTCCTTTCTCTGTACTTTATTGTATAATCATAAATCCAAAAAAAAAACTAAATTAGGAACTTTTCTGTTTTCTTATCAATTTCACAGAGTCTCAAAGCTTCTCATTCTTTTTCAGATTTTTCTAAAAGAGGAACCTTCAATTCAAAAACATGCCCATTACAAAAAAATTGATTTTTTTTCAAAAGAGTATTAGGAAATCTGATTATCTACTTATGATTATTCTTAAAATTCTTTGAGAAATTTTTGCGATAAAAAAATATATTTGATCAAAAAGTGTAAGAAAAGGGAAGTTTGATTCTACAGCTGAATAAGTAGTGTACTTCCTTTTTTTTTTTCAATGGATTTGTTGAAAATCTGACAAAAAATAGCGAAATTCAGGGTTTCTAAATAAAATTTCGAAGCAAATTCATAATGAAGTCTTTTGCACTTAAAATGATACCGCTCCGAAGAAAACAACTTGTTTATCAATTTTTCAATTTCAATGAATTTTTACACAAAGGTATTCTGATTCTCGCTGAAAATCGATTTAGGGCTGATTTCAAGATTTTTTTAGACTTTTCATAATGACCTGTTGAACTTCTTGTAATTTCAAACCAAAAATATCACTTTCATGTTATTTTAGAACTTACAAGAAAAATTATTTTCTTTCGACGTTTTCTTAACTCAATTTTTAAAGCAACGAAGTCTTTAATTTAGATATAAACGCTTTCTAAAAATGTATAAAAAAAATGATCTCCATATGGATTTTTTTCAAAATTTTCAATTTGCTTTGCTACCCTTCTTTTATTAGGATTGGACGGTCCTATTTCAATAGATTGCGATACAATATGTTTTTTTATCTATCAACAAAACTTCACGTGCTCGATTCATGGTGAAAAATTCACCTAATGTACGTAAGCTGTTTCCAGAAATTTTTCTATTCTTTATTTTCTCAATTTGTATCAGCAAATTTGAAACTCTTTGAATCAGTTAAAATAATGATTTTTCGTTGAAAGTCAGTGATTTTTAACTTTTTTCTGATAAAAAGGGACGAATTATTTGAAAAATCAACGAGAAAAATCGCTGATTTTCAATAAAAATTCGCCTCACAGGCTCAGATTCAGATAGCAATTCGAAACATCTCAAAATCATTATTTTGTAGATAGGGCTCTTATCAGAGGGAACCTTGAGATTACAAATCTTACTGAGTAATGAATTTTACCAAAATTGCTTCCAATAATAATTTTTTGTTTTGTTTCTACAAAAAGTACTCGAGGGAAGGGGAGAAAACAATGTACCGATTTCCTCGTGATATCAGTTGAGAAAATAAATCAAGCTCCAAATAATTAGGTATCTCAACAGTTTTCCTGGTGTTTAATTTATAGAGACAAACAAACCCGAGGTTGACATCGGGGGGGGGGAGACTTAAAAATCGAAAGCTTTCAACTGAAATGAATTTTTTCGACTCCAAAGTCCAGAGCGCTATTTTTTCTATTTTTTTTTATATTTCTTGAACTCGAAACAGAAATTTTTCAAAAAAATGTCATCACATTCAAAAAATTTTGAACTTAAATGAATTTTCTTGAATAAAAATACAATTTTTTCTATTATGAGAATGGCGAGCTGTCCCCCCCCCCCACATCAACCCGTTCCTAGTCGAATTCTCACATTTTATTTATAGGTATTCATGCAGGTACTTTCCGAACACGTAAAATAAAAATGAGTCAAAATAGGTTTTCAAGAAGAATCTACAACATTTTGAATTATTAAAATAAAGTACAGGAAATTTGAATTCAATGGATAGGAACTTCGATAATTTTAAAGCTTTAGAGACAAACAACCTGTTACCTTCTACTGAGAACGTGAGAACTCTGAATTATTCTCTGAAAGTTCACTTCACTCCACTAGTTCTATGCCACCACATTTTGGCTGTCAGTTTCAAACTCGGGTCTCTCGGTGAAAATTCGAGGTAAAAACGTTGGAAAATTAATTGAAAAAATTGATTGGGTCCTTGATTTTCTTGAGTGGAAATAAACAAAAAAATTGCAATTTCTGCCTAATCGCCGTCATTGAAATAACTGCAAATTTTACTTTCGTAGGAAATTTAATTTTCATGTATCAACGATTTATGACGATTATCACCTTTAATACCTTCAATATTGATATGCCAAATTAAGATATGGATACTATTTTTCTCTTTCTTCCAGCCATAAGCGCGCCCAGAAATTGTGTAAGGGAGGGGGCTCAGATTTCAAGAAAAAATGGGGGAGAAATTCAATGAAAAAATGAGTAGTTAAAGCATTTTCAGTACACAGATAATACATACCTACAGATTTCAGCGAAAAAAAATTGAAAAATGATGAGATTTTCTGAATTTTTTAAAGCGAAAATTACTGATTTTTTCTGACAAATGGGACATTGACTGAGAAATTAGTCATTTTTGACCGTAAAATCAGTGAAAAATCACTCATTTTCAATGAAAATTATTTTACTGATGAAAAAAGACAGAATTTCTGCAAATTCAACTGATTCAAATCATACTCTTTTTAAACATTTTTATAATAAAAAAATCTCCTTGCCAAGTTCGGGAGGGGGGGTCGTCGAGCCCCCTGAGCCCCCCGGGTGTGCTTATGCTTCCAGCTCGAGGAAGCCATAAAATATCCTCAACTTTCAATTTTCATTGGAAAACCCCAAACTTAAAACTAACAGCGAAAATTTTAATGATGTTTTGATCAAAATTCCCCACGAACAGTTCATCAAGTTTCCAGTAACTCTCCATCGTGAAACTGGCACACCTTAAAATAACCTCAACCCCAACTTGACACAGATACCTGAAAAATTATGGAAATTCCTCGATCGGTCTATTTTTCAATTTCTCCATAAACGTCGCGTCGGTCACCATAGAAACACCAAAAGGGGGTCTTGGTCTCTTAAACCCAATTCCCCGAACCGATTTCGCCACAATTCCATGCTAGTTTCAACCCATTGCGTATATTCTAATTAAATATCCGAGTAGCTAATTAAATAATCCACTCATGCGAGGGCAGAAACGATTAAATTAACCACGCGCCGTTACATCTATCACCTTTATTTTTCCTTATTTTTATTCTTCCTTCTACCTATATCCGTCGGCCGGTGAAATTTTAGTTAATAAGCGGTATTTAAACGCATATGACATTCATTACGACAGGTACAATTTTAACTAGCGGAATAGATGCGTCAGTGTGGTGCGACAGAGTGATAAAGAAAAACCCCATTTTTTCCTCTCCGGCGAGTAAAAAAAAGAGAAAGAAAGAGACCCAAGCGTATAACGTGGTCAACGACGTCGACGGCAAGCGACAATAAGGAAATAGCGTAACCTTGATGAAGACTGATTTAGCGTAGCGATAATAAACCGTTGGCCCACTGGTAAAGAAAGCAAATGTCTTGGAGGACATGGACATACGTGTAGCCAGACCTACTCGTAGGTATAAGTACATCTACATACGTAGGATAGGACACGCGGTCTAACCTTGACTCTACTTATACCACGAAGAGAATTAGAGCGAGCATCGAATATTTTCCCGACGCGATCGCATTCGTATTATCGAACGAGCACTCCGACTACGGCCCCGACTTCGTAATTAAACCAGTTCTTCGTTTTGCGGAAAAGGCATTCGCGTATTTAAAGACCACAGCTACTTACACCTCTCGTATTCTCCGGCTGGTTAATCCGCCGGGCCTCCGACTCGTGTATTGTTTTACTCTGCAATCGATGCGTTTAGGCGGTTTTTGTGAATGTGAAAGCTGCCGATGGCTGTTTACGTCATCACGACCGGCGAGGCGATTTCCTCGAAGTGGGCGATCGTACCTACGTACGAGTCCGATACGCGAATTAGGAGTGGATACGTTGTGCTGATTCGAACTCGAAGACGTTGTCGATGGTATCTTCTGCCAGGCCAATTAGTCGTTTTATATCGATTGAGATCTGCAAATTCCATTGGTGAGCTTTTTCGCCTGTTGGTGTCTGTCCTTTTTCTTGCTAATCCATCATTCTTGGATCCTCGTTCGTCCAGCTTACCCTCTCATTCTGAATCAGTGCAAAGTCACTGATAAGTAAATAGTCAGAATTGCAGCACAGGAAAAATCAGTGAAATTCACTGATTTTCAACGAATTTTTGCTGATTTTTCAGCAAATTTCACTGACTTTTCAGTGAATTTTCACTAATTTTCCAGTGATTTTTCTCACTGATTTGTTTTCATGAGAGAGTAGGTAGGTACAGGTACATAAAAATACACTGAAGTACATATGTAGGTATTCTCTCATTACGAATCAGTGAAAAGTCACTGATAAACAGTCAAAATTGCAGCACATGAAAAATCAGTGAAATTCACTGATTTTCAGTGATCTTTCACTGATTAATCAAAGAATTTCACAGATTTTTCAGTAAATTTCATAAATATCACTGAGTTTTCAGTGAATTTTCACTGATTTCCAGTGATTTTCTTTCACTGACTTGCTTTCAGTGAAAACATTTTCACTGATTTAGAATTGTGGTGCAATTCTATTTGTCTTAAAGAGGACATCATAAGGAACATTTTAAGCATGTGTTTTTAAAAAAGAAAAGTTGCCCCTCAACAGTGACACTATCTCATTCTGAATCAGCGAAAAGTCACTGATAAATAGTCAGAATTGACGCACAGGAACAATTGGCAAAAATCACTAATTTTTCAGCAAATATCTTAAATTTTACTGACCTTTCAGGGAATATTCACTGATTTTCCAGTGATTTTTCTCACTGATTTGTTTTCAGTAAAAAAATTTTCACTGATTTTCTCTTGTGCTGCTATTCTGACTGTTTCTCAGTGATTTTCGATAATTTTTACTAATTTATAATTGAGAGAGCAGCCTAAATTTTTTCAGTGTTGCCAGAATTTTCAAAATTCAGCCCCACTAGAAAAATATATCATTCGTGAGTATGACATCTCCTGAAAAAAGTAGTCAATTTTTTAGAGACACCAGTTCGGCTAAAAAGCTTTTACAATCCATTTGTGAGGTCGAAATTAGGGTGTATACTCTCTCATTTCGAATCAGTGAAAAGTCACTGATGAACAGTCAGAATTGCAGCACAGGAAAAATTAAGTGATTTTTTACTGATTATTCAAAGCATTTCACAAATTTTTCAGTGAATTTCATAAATCTCACTGAGTTTTTAGTGAATTTTCACTGGTTTCCAGTAATTTTCTCTCACTGATTCTCTTTCAGCGAAAAATTTCTCAATGATTTATTACTGTGCTGCAATTCTGACAGTTTTCAGTGTTTTTTGATCAATTTCACTGATTCAAAAATTAGAGAGTAGGCGTCCCTTTACACCTCTTTTTATTTTGATTCGATCAAGGTTTTTTCAGAGTGGTGCCAGCTGATTTCTGAGTATTGCTTCTAACACTACATGCTCTCTCATTTATTAATATTAGTGAAAATTATCTAAAATCACTGGAAAACAGTAAGAATTGTAGCACAATATTAAATCAGTGAAAGCAATTTCACTGAAAGTAACTAGGGAAAAAATTGATGGAAAATTAGCGAAAATTCACTGAAAAGTCAGTAAAATCTCTAAATCTTGTTGAAAAATCAGTGAATTTTCACTGATTTCCAGTGATTTTCTTTCACTGACTTCCATTTAGTGAAAAAATTGTCACTGATTTATTACTGTGCTGCAATTCTGACTGTTTTTCAGTGATTTTTGATAAATTTCACTGATTCAGAAATGAGAGAGTACGATGAATAGCAAGGAAGTGGTATAAGGTCAAAACAACAAAATAATTCGATTTCTGGACTCAGGACCAAATTAAAAACGTAACAAGCAATATGCTACCCAATACTTGGGATTTTGTCATTTTTATGCCGGATTTGGGTGGGGATTTAAAGGCAGAATCTAATATGGTGGTGAAAGGGTAAGAAGTTAGCAGACAGTCAAAATAGATAGGTAAATGAATTTTAAACTTGGCACTCGGCATCATATCAGAAACAAAACATGCCACTAAATATTCCGGATTTTTAATTTTCCGGGCCAAATTTAAGTCCGGGGGGGGGGGTGAAAGTACTAAATCCATAAATTCAGTTCATTTTTAAAATCAGCGATTCAAAATACGTTACAAACAATACACTAGGTACACAAAATCACAAGCGCACTGAAAGAAGTTTGGGGGGTTCAAGCCCACAAGCCTGGAAAGGAGATTTTTCATTACAAAAATGTCAAAAAGAACTCCTTTTTTTGCTTTTCAAACATAATTTTTCAGAAAATTGATATTGTTTCGAATCAACATAACCTTATTACTTTCTAA
Source organism: Pseudococcus viburni (assembly GCA_033439095.1). Taxonomy (NCBI): domain Eukaryota; kingdom Metazoa; phylum Arthropoda; class Insecta; order Hemiptera; family Pseudococcidae; genus Pseudococcus; species Pseudococcus viburni. The sequence goes on along the minus strand of JAVBJF010000574.1, from coordinate 112,870 downwards.
ATCTGAATCAGTCAAATTCTGCCTTTTGAATCAGTGAAATAATTTTCATTGAAATTAATGATTCTTACATGGATAAATATGTCTTAAGGCAGGGGAGTAAAATTTGAAAGTGTGTAACAGAAAATGGAATAAGTATTTTAAAATAAGAAAATAATTGAAAAAATTTCAAGTGCATCGACATTTTAATAAAAAGTTATAAAGCAGAGTATGCTTTGAGAAAAAATAAAATATTTTAAAAAATAAGAAAAAACAGAGAAAAGTATTTAAAATTTTAAAATGTTGAAAAAATGAGAAAAAATATTCAGGAGCTCTGAATACACTCAGGAACTAAATTTTCACTTTTTTCGCTGATCTTTCAGTCAAAAATCACTAATTTCTCAGTCAATTCTCAATTTGTCAAAAAAAACAAAAATTTTGACTGAAAGATCAGTGAAAAATCATTAAAGGGTATAGCCGGGTTTTTGGTGAAATCGGCCCCCTCTCCGATTTTCGATCTAACCCCCTCAGGTGGTGTACCTTGATGTAAAAAAAATTCAGAAAAAGTTTTGACCCCCCCCAACCCCCTCCCTTTCGGAGTTATGGTCATTTTATTGCATTATTTTCAAGAATTTTTAATTTCAATGGAAGTGAAGGAAATTTTCTGTCCTTTGGCACAAAGTTGCATCTCGTAGAGGTGTATTTACGATAATTTTTTCAAAAATTTTGGTGCACTCCTTCACGTTGTTTCGCCTATTTGAAGTTTTCAATCGTAAAAAACGCCATATAAGCGAAGAGCGACCACTTTTTAAAAATATCCCAAAAACGTGTTTTTTAACGTAGATTCACGTCACGTATTCACTTTTGGCGACTTCGATGCACCAAGGGCCGAAAATCGCGAAAAACCGTACAAAAATGTTGTTTTTTTAGCATATATTTCAAATTTTGAGCGTTTTGTAAGAAGAGAAATGGCTGAACGAAGAAACTAACGTCGGATTCGTATTTATCGGGTCAATATACCCTGATCAACACCCTTTTCGCGGTCGTTTTATTTGAAGACTCGAAATTCGCTATTTTTGTCATGAAAAATCAGTGAAAAAGGTGAATTTTGAGACTTTACGCAAAACGATCGCGAAAAGGGTGTTTATCGGGGTATTTTGACCCGCTAAACACGAATCCGACGTTAGTTTCTTTATTTGAAGGTTTTTTCCGTATAAAGCACTCAAAACTTGAAAAATCTGCTAAAACAACAACATTTCTGCATGGGTTTTCGCGATTTTTGGACCTAGGTATAAGTTCAAAGAAACAGCCAAAACAAAATACTCAGCGAAAATCTACATTAAAGAATATGAAACTGCAAATTTTGAACTTGGATACCTAATACTAGGCCAAAATTTCAATTTCGGGTAGTAAACTAATTGAAATTAAAAATTCTTGAAAATAATGCAATAAAATGGTCATAACTCCGAAAGGGAGGGGGTTGGGGGGTCAAAAATTTTTCTGAATTTTTTTTACATCAAGGTACACCACCTGAGGGGGTTAGATCGAAAATCGGAGAGGGGGCCGATTTCACCAAAAACCCGGCTATACCCTTTCAATGCAAAATGTTTTACTGGTTCCAAAACGTAGAATTTGATTAAATTTGATTGACTCAGATTTATATGAAGTTTGTACATATATGTAAGGTCAATCCATAAAATGCGAAACCAAATTTTTCACACCAAATTTGGGCGATCACTGACATAATGACATTTTGTTAGATTTAAAAAAAAACTAGAAAAATTTCGACGATTGCTGAAATGGCATTTGTTCAGACTTGGAATATTTGAAAAAATCTTGGCGAATCGAAACAATGACTTTTTCGCACTACGAATCCACTGACTGACTTTTTTTTTCATTTATTGAAATTGCCTCGCTATTTCGAAGGTGAAGTCTGACAAAATATAAAAATGTTATAGAAAATATGTAAAATTTCATCAACTTTTGTCAATTTATTAAAATTGCTCAGCAGTTTTTAAATTCGAAAAAATCAAAAAAATCAATATGCTTATAAATATCTGACATTTTAATGAAAAGTCATCTTTAAAACATATCCATGATTTGAAAGCTTTTACTCCAAAGCAAAACTTGCCTCATTTTTTCAAATTTTCTTTGCTTAAATCTGAATATGTATCATCCGTGAACTGAAAATATCCTGACTACGCCAGCGCCACTGAAATAACAGGTTACTCAATATTGACCCCTTCCATTTTTTTTTCGAATTCACAGCTCTTCTTTGACATAATTTCTGGGTGCACTTGGCACAAAATATTCACATTTTTTAAAGTTCGCCCAAAATGGGAAGGCATTGAAAAAACTCAAATTTTTGGATGTACTTTTCAAAAGCAGAAATTAAAGCATTTTAAATAATACATTCATGAGAATACGGTTCCAAAGTTGATAAAAATGATATTTTCATCCCCTTCAACTTCAAAGTAAAAGTAAATTATGGCCCTTATATTCACACGAAACTGTGGAACTGAATAAAAACCCTCCACCCCCATACCCCCAAAAACAATGGCTGGAGAGGAAATTGTGGTAATTTTGTAAATTGCAGGGTCATCAAAGTCTATGAATGATTTTTTTTCAGCAAAATCGGAACTTTGAAGAGTCAAAACTCCATTGAAGTGTGATAGAAGACTCGGAATACATATAAAACCCAATATAAGCAATATGATTCGTTGAAAATAACTACGCGCAACTTCACGTGCGTGTATCTCAAGAATGCGACTATTTCACGCGTCGAAATAATAACAAAAAATGTTTGAAATTTCATGTAGAACATTTTTTGTCATTATAAATTTTATCGTAAATCCCTTAGTTTTTGAGTTACAGGGCGAAATAGAATTTGAGCCGACCTGCCAATCAAAATGGTAGCCATTTTGTATCTAGGGCTAACTTTTTTTTGGGCACCCAAGCTTAAAATGTTTCTTAGGATATCCCCTTTAAGAAAAATCATGTCACAGATGATCGGGGGAGGAAGGGTGTAATTACCCTATTAGCATATGCCGGACTAATGATGCCTAGACGACCTACACCGATCCATCAAACTCCAGCCACGCTTGCGGTTATCGCATTATGGTTTATGGTAATTTACCCAACTCTTAAAACCTAATCCATAAAATATTCCAGCCGGCAAACGACGACCTCAGTTTGGTCATTTTATAACAATATATCACTAATCGTACACCACCGAGGAAAATAACAAATATAGGTTAATTTTTTCTGCCCTCTAACTCACGCGGTAGCTTTACCATCGACGAATCAAGATATTAAAACGCTATCAACATCGTGGTAGGAGGTACACAATGTAGTAGCCTTTCTTTGGCTTGTCATTGCTTCGAAATCTAATTCAACACGGAGCCGCTTTTAAAACGCAATTACACAAATATAAAAACAAATCCCGAATCCCTGGAGGTTTTTCTGTACGTATGTATAGGTATTGTCGTTTCATTCGTTCTTAATCAATAACTCATAATACGACGATGGACGTTGGCAATCGATTAACACAATTTCCACCAAATCCGTAGGGTCGTCATTGTAAACCTACGGACGTAACAAAAGACGACGCACATTCGTTTTATTCGGAGCTTGGCACTTATTTAGAACGAATTTTTGTCTCGTGCGTATGTCTGTCTATATAGCGATGGTCTCTGCGTGACGATCTGGCCGATTTTGATGGTTTTCTGCAGAAGTGATGGTCTCTGGATGAAATGCATGATGGATTGGATAGGCCGGCGGTGTTTTTGAAATACTTGTCGGCGTCGAATTTAGTATGGCTTGAGGTGGTTTCCAGGAGGCTGTTTTGTTGCATAGGTATTGTTTATTGTGATGAACAGAGGGGAGATTTTTATTTTTTTTTCATTAATTCTTCGAATTCAAGAATCAATTCAATAAATTTGAAGAAAACAGAACGATCGAATGATTTGGTTTTAAAAAAAGTGATTATAATGACCTAATTTCATGAAAAAAATTGACCAAAAATCCTCACTTTTGCATGTTTTTTTTCAATTGCCAATTCAGGTTCAAAGAACTCGCTTTGATTCTTCCCTGTCTAGTTCTTAAAAAACGAAATAGATACTACAACTTTTTTTCACAATCCACTTTCAATCTATCTTTTGTCATGAAAGTTTTCGAGTGCTCGAGTGAAAGAAGGGCCAAATTTTTCAAAAAATTGAAAATTCCAGCTACCAAAATGTTCAACTTTTCCATTTTTGAATTAGAAAAAAATCTCTTTCAAGACACCTTACATAATTTTTTTAATGTCTTTTGAATGCAAGGCTTAAAATTTTTGGAAAATTTCACATTTTTATACCTACAAAAAAGTTTGATCTCATAAAATTGTGAAAACATTTATAGAAATAGATGAATTTATTAAGCCCGAACAAAAAGTGACCAGTCACTGAAAAATTTTTTTACGAAAAAAATTGCACTACTTTTGCCCAAATTAATAGCAACGCAACGAAAGTAAATTCCAAGGTAAAGGTAAAATGAAAATGGAGTGAAAAGATGAGAATTACTCATTAAGCATTCCAAAATAACAAAACACGAATTGTTCATTAAAAAAATTGTCCAAAAGGAAATCATAACATCCTGAAAATTTGGAGGAGACAAAAATGATCAAAAATGCAAATAATTTACTAATTTGAATATTTGGTGAAAAAAGAGTTCCTCCCCCACTAGATGAAAATTCCTGTCATTTTTCAAAAAAAAAGTGTCCCCTCTCTCATTTGGTTTTTAGAAAATTTCATGCACTTTTTGGGTAGTTTTATCAACCATGGTTACATTTTTACATGGTCGGAGCTGACAGGCAAATTGCCATTGGACAGGAAAATTTTTTTATTTTACGATCAAAAAATTCTGCCATTTATTTGTTTTTTTTTTTTTGCTTCTTAGATACCGCACCGTCTCCCTCATAGAATCACTGGGCCATAACCCATAAAATTACTCTTATATAATTGTACATCCCAATTTTTTTTTGAAACTTCGTTCAATATTTCTAACATTGATAATGTATTGACTGTTTCATTAGATTGATATTTTTCTAAAATTTTACTTTTTTCTCGAAGCTTTCACTCTCACCCAAATTACTTTTAAATACAAAAATCTCATCTAAGATATTTTTTTAATTTTCGATTCGAAACAATTTTTATCCGCGATAGATTCTACGATTTTTGACACAAGGGTCGGATCACATCTGATTCTCCAATTTTACTTCTGTTGTCGGATAGTCAGATCCGATTTTCTGATTCTTGAAGGACATCTCACCCTGAAAAGCTTGGGAAAAGCGTGGGATTATTATCTCAAAGGTCTTTTTACGCCCGGAAAAATTATTATAGAATGATTTTGTGAAAATGATTTTTTCCAAAAAAAATTTCATTCATTTTTTAATCGCTGAAGAAATAGGTAATTAAACGACTTGTCATAGGATAAAAGTTATTAGAATAGTACCCACGTCCACATCCATAGAACCCACTTTGTCGATCCAGGATTCGGAGATACAGCCGTTTTTTTGAAAAATGATCAAAAAAATGGGGAAAAATTTTTCGCGTTTCGTATACCTGAAGGAGTAATCTATCAGGTGGCTTTGAAATTATTTCGATTCCGCGGTTTTATCACGAGATAGGTATTGAGCAAATCATCGCGGATGAGAAAGGGCCAACTTTGTCGATACCCAGTTTTCAATCCTTTTTCCCTTCATAATGGTTCGTACGACTAAAATCACAAAATTTAAAAGGGTTCATTTTGACTGCACTTATTGATGCACTTTAATCACTGCACTTTTTGGTGCATTTTTTGGGTGGACACCTTCTCGGACCACTTCGTATCGAAATCTGCCCAAACCTTTCATTAAAAATTGAAAATGTTGTTTTTTCCAAAAAAAAAAAAAAAAAAAAAAAAAGGTTATAGAAACTTTAAACGCATTTTTCTCAAAATTCTGATTTTTCAAAGTTCGATTACAAAAATTTTCAAAAATTCATAGAAAATAGAGATTTTGACTTTGGGACTTCGGGTTTGGCTCATTGTGACCGGAATTCATCCTACTATCACCTCACAGTCGTAACTCCATACCCACAAGATGGGCTCTTTCGACGTGGACGTACACAGATATTCGCTCCTTTCCCCGTCCCCTTCCTCTTCCAAGCAAAAACGATGTGATTTCATCAAATCTTATTTGAATTTTTTAAAAACGTCTAAGGTATTTCAAATGTACCCTAATCAACACCAAAGAGTCTAAAAAATCGAGAAAAAGTCTGCGCATTTCTGAAAAAATCAACTTTCCAAAAAACTATTGAATTATTTTGGAAAATCGATCAGAATACCGACTTAATTGAAGTTTTTCAACATTTCTGACATTTTAAGCATATTTTCTAAGAATAAATATTTGGTATGTTACAAATTTATAATACAAATTTTCAAAATTTTGACTGTCATTTTCAGAATATGGAAAAATTTTCAAACTTGAACTGATAAAATTCAGTTCAATTTTCCATTTTATCTGAAAATATGCATTGATTATGTAAAAAAGAGAATTTTTTCGCACTTTATTTTTTCATAATTTTGGTCTTAATAAATTCAACGAGTTTTGGAATACAGGTACCATAGTGAAATTTTTGAAGAAAAAAGTAACTTTCAGTAAATTTTTTTTGAGCAAAAAGTGACCAAAAAATGACCAAAACTTCAATTTTTTTCGGGGGCGGGGGAATTTTTTTACAGTTTTCTGGGGAACAATTTTTTGTAGTTTTCTGCAAACATTTCAAAAATAAATCAACTGAAAAGACGAGAATCATTTCATTTATTAAATTCCTTCCTCAAAACAACAAACAAACTAGCAAAAATCAATTTTTTCATTTTTTTATTGAAGAATTTTTAAAAACAGCAATTTCTACGTGAAAATTTGAATTTTTGCCTGGAAATGCGAAGAATAAGTGACTTTTGAAAGGAAAAAAGTAAAGTAACCAAAAGTGACTGAAGTCGAAAAAAGTGACAAACACCCTAAAAAGTGACTCACTATGATGCCTGGCGAATAATATTCAGTATTGTTGATGCTTGAAAAATTTTGATTGGGGAAGAGGGGGGGGGGTGGATTGAAAATTCTACTTTGAATTTTTAAGGAGAAAAAAAAATTCTCAAATTTTTACTACAAGGCCAGAGGCCCTAATTTACTTTTACCAACTTTGAAACTCCCCCTTCCCCCTCATTATTTTCACTCAATCTTAAGAATTTGTTTTAAGAAACATGTTTTTCAAAAATTCGTATCATTTTCGTATTTTTTTTGTGATTTTTGTATAAGTGCTATTTATGAACCCTATGAATGGAATTTTTTTCAATTCACAGATTTTCCCCTTAAGGTTATAATTTTTGAACAAAATTTGTTCATGGGGGGGGGGGATTGTTGTTCATAAAGTATGCTAAAAAATTAGAGACTGGGAAAGCTGAATTTAAAAAATCTCGAAAAATTGGCTCAATTTGACAATCTCAGTCGTCTGTTTCAATCAATTCTGAAAAATATCCTCTGGCAGGTTTCGATTTTCTCAAGTTGGAGCTAAAATCTTTGTAAAGGACATCATGTCCTACATGCTCATTTTTCATATCTCTTCGCCAGTTAATATTTGACCAGAACTCGTACCCGATAATAATAGATATTCATTACCATCATTATCACCAGCATCTCAACTCCGCTCCCAAACATCCATTACAATTCACTTACCGATTCGATGCCAGGAACACTCGACGCAGCTACACGTAGATAATCCAGCGACCAATTCTGCTTCTTCATCGACGCTTTATTTTAAGCCTCTTTTAACAACGGACGTTAAAATTTAACCATGAACTACTGCTCCACACTCTCACCCGTGTTCCTCCAACCTGCCAACCTGTAAACATAAATAGTTAAATCTCTGAAACTCGCACAGGTACATACATTATAATGTACTCGTACACACATCCATCCCACGTAATAAATCCGAACCTACCGTATGATTACTTCGTGACCTATGAAAACAAACGATGCATTCTTTCCAGCTATAAGTATTTTCACGACTTCCAGCAATATAGTAGTCGCATCCCATCTACGTCTGTTAATTGCCCAGTTACGTGAGATTTTTCAACACGTTACGTATTTTATGTTTTCCACGCCTAAATAGAAACAATACACGAGGCAACAATAACGGATTAATCAACGGTATAATTTGCAAATTATGGGAAAGTCTAAATTTTTTCGGCATTTCAATGCTAATGCAACCGAACAAAACGAAAAAGGAAATGAATTAATAGTACATATGGTGCACATACTCGTGGTACCTCTTCCTCTCGTTCACGTGCGTTGCCATGTTTCGTAATGGAACATACATGTTGTGTAGGTATTAATTACGCGAACGACGACGCCGGCACGAGACTGAGAAAAATTGACGCGCCGGAATACAAGAGGTGGAGATGTTTTCGTATTTTTATTTGTACGCCAAGTATCTCGATTATGGCCTGTTTTTTCGACTCAAATTAGGTGTTGGTGGTTTTGTAGGTATTCTATTTAGCGAGATTTTAATCGTTGGTTTTTTTCTGTGCTACGTACCTGTCTGCGTCGGTAATGGAAATGAGTGACCGCCGTAAAATATAATTAGAGGAATAATGCACGTTGCTTTTAATTTTTTCGCTCGACCAATGCACCGGTGAGGTTTGGTTTGGACGTAGCTGGCGAGAGATTTCACAGCGTCGGCATCTGGGTTGGTGGAGTATTTTACATGATTTTTGAACTGCTTTTGAGTGAAAAATTTCTCGTAAGGGAGGTATCCCAGTCAGTAGTGTAATTTTAGGCTGAAACAAAAATACATCGGAAATTCATTATAAAAGAACCCCATATTCGAAATTTCAAAAGCCAAAGTTGATTTCACAAATTTTGGTAAATTTTTCAAATTTCAAAATTATCTCATCGCCTTGAAAAAAAAGAACCCCATATTCATAATAATTTCAGAAACCAAAAAGTTTATTTCTCAAATTTTGGAAAATTTTACAAATTTCAAAATTACTTCATCGCCTTGCAAAAAAAGAACCCATATTGAAAATTTCAAAAGCCAAAGTTTATTCCTCGAATTTTGGCAAATTTTTCAAATTTCAAAATTAAAAAACGCTAAAATTTGGTATATACCCTATTTTTGACCTCCCGAATAGATTGAAAGAGGTTTTAAGGCGATTCCAAGCCCCCAGAAAATTTTTAAACTTTCCAGCATTGGAAAAAATCCCAAAAAATGGCCCATATGAACTTGAGCTCACATAGAAACGTTGATTACCCATTAACGTGTTTTTTTATAACACGGTGAAATGTTTTTTTGAATTGTGGAACTCTTATCCCCTGGAGTGGTTCATTTACCTCTAAAAATGAGATTCCCAATATTTTAGTCTCATACATCAATTAGGAGCATACGCTGAGCCTGCCACTTTTTTATGGGATTCAACATAGATTAATACGTTAAAAAACTGGGGGGAAAATTCTGAAAAAAATGACTCAAAATTTTCAAGTATTCTTGAAAACTCTGAAAATATAACTCAATTTTGATTTTTTTGGAATGAACTTCGGACCTGAGGAATCATTCTAAGAGGATTCCGAAGGCCCTCGAATTGCGTAAGACCAAAACGTACTATTGGAGACCCCCGGAAATCTCCCTCGGATAATTTCTCGCGTCAAAAGTCTATCTAAAAAAAATTGAGTCATATGTTCAGATTTCTCAGGAATATCTGAAAATTTTGCATTATTTTTCTTCCAAAGAATTGTTGTACTCTGTAACTGGTATCCTCCGTTTAATCCCATAAGAAAAATAAAGGTCAAGCAAAAGGTAATTGATCTAAGAGGCTAAAATTTCGGAAACATAATTTTCAAAGGAAAATGAACCATCTCGGGGGGAGGGGGGCCCTCAAAATTCTAAAATTCGATTCATGACATACCCTATTACCCATATTGGTGACCAATTTGATCTATTGAAGCATAATTTTCCAGAATTTGTAACCACCGATTCAAACCTATATTTTTAGCAGAAAAATTGTTGAAAAAATCGGAAAAATGTGCCCGAAGGCTCCAAAATGTCTTGGAATCACTTCCATTCGATTTGGAAAGTCGAAAATAGGTTCTTCACTAGGGGGGGGGGAGGGGGGTCGTTTTTGCTAGTTTTGGAGAATTGGAGAAGGCGATTGAAAAGAAGTTGTGAAATGATCTCAAAAGGAGATGGTAAAAATTTTAGGTCTCAAACTGAACTCCCATCATCGAAAATGGAGCTCAAAATTTTGGAATTTAAAAAAAGTTGAAAAACATTTTCGATTTTTTTCTGTTTTTTTTTTTTTTTTTTTTTTTTGTTGATACTCGTATGGTTGTTTTATGACTATTGAAGAATAAAACAATTTTCTCAATTTTTCCTGATTTTTTTTTTTGGGGGGGGGATGTTTATAATAATTTGTACTTAGATACGACCAAAAGATCATTTCAGAAAATATTTTGAAAATAAATTTTAAAAATGATTTAGAAATACCAAAAAAATCTGGAAAATTTTCTAGTTTTTGTTTCAATTTCATGAAAATTTCAGAATTTTGAATCCCATTCTGGCGATGGAGGTTCAAGTGAGAGACCAGAAATATTCACCAAGTTCTCTGTTCAGGTCGATTCACAACTTTTTTCTCAATCTTCACTCCAATTTTCCAAAAAAAAACCAAAAGAGGGTCCACTCTATTGTTTACTTAGACCTACTAATTTTCAGTTTTTTTCCTCGATACTTACCCTGACAGGAGAGTTTTCAATTTTCGCCAAAAATATGGATTTGAAACAGCAATTTCGAATTTTTAAAAATTGTACATTGGGCAATATGAGTTTTTAGGGGTTAAAGTTTATATAGATCATTTTATGACCTTTTTTTTTAGTTACCTATGAAAACTTCCAAAATTTTCCGCAAGCTACGAAACGTCTTACAACCACTTCCAATCGATTCGGGAGATCACAAATGGAGCATACTTTTTAGCTCTTTTCGTTAATTAAGTATATCAAATTTTCATATTTTGCAGGACAATGGGGTAACTTTTAATTTTCAGTCAAAATTCAAGAAATGAACGAAAGCTCCTAAAATTTCAGATTTGTGTTTTTTAAAGACGTAGTTTCGATACATTTTTATTTCGGACCAAAACTTTACTCCTGGTTGAGATATACCTTCCTTCATAAGCGCACTCAAAGAGGGGCTCAGGGGGTTCGAGCCCCAAGCTCGGACGGGAGAATTTTTTATTACAAAAATGTGAATTTTTCTTGCTCTTGAAACATGGTTTTTCAAAAAATTTTCGCCCTCGCTTGCTCGGGGAGTATTTTAATCCTTTTATTTTAAAAATTGATTTGTCGCTGATCTTTCGGTCAAAATTCACTGAATTCTCAATCAATTCTCAGTTTGTCAGAAGAAATAAATAATATTGACCAAAAAATCAGTAAACCATAACTGAAATACCGTCATTTTTTAATTTTAGTTGGCTCAAATCCATTTATTTATTATCAACCTATTGAAAATCCCTGACTACGCCACCATAACTGAAATAACAAGTTACTGAATTTTTTCATTGAAATTTCACCCCTCCCCATTTTTTCGAATTCTGAGCCCCTCGCTTCAATAATTATTTATTGGTGCGCTTATGCCTTCCTTGTCGTCAGGGGAATGATTAATACAAACGTCATGAGCGGTTTTAGAATAGATATTTTACTAGGGGTGGGGGTGTGATAGAATTATAAGTCTGAAATTTCAACTTTTCTCACAAAAAGGTCGAAACATGTCTTAAAATGAAAAAAAATGAAGTTTGGATGATAAAAAATTGAAGAATGAAGAGATTTTTGAATGAATTTTTCAATTTCAAAATACATAGTACCTATATTTTGTGTAAATGAAGAAAAACATACCTACTGCTCGAGCGAATCGGGGGCAAATATTTTTTGAAAAATTACGTTGGAAAAAGCAAAAAATTACCACTTTTTATTTTCAACCCATTTTCGAGCCGTTGACGGCTCAGATATTCATCTTTTAAAAAAAATTGAAATCCCTTTTTTAGCCTTAGAGGTAGTCTGAGGGGAGGGAGAATATACCCAAATCCAAAATCACTCACTCACCCTAAAACCACTCTTGACAAACTTCATCAATTTTCTTACCTTTAGACCACGGAATTTCACCAAAACTGATCGGTACAAAGGCAGCATCTGTGTTGATGAAATATTCCACACAATTTTTGAGCACTTCTGGGTGAAAATTTTCCAGAGAGATGATTGATTCGAACTTCATCGATTTTCTGATCTTTTGAGTATGGAATTTGGCCGAAAACTGATCCTTCATCGTCCCTATCGACTGTCGTTATATCTGTACAAAAAAAAATGGAAAAATCATCGTATTAATAATTATTTCGTAATTTGCTTTCTTTGTTGCAGATAAAATGTTCAAGAAAAAACTGCTGACCAGTTTTCTAGCACTATTATTAATTATAAAATTAATAAAGATCAAATTAATGTACGTGTTACCACTAATAATAGGCGTGAATGCGGCCAAAAAAATACTACTTAAAGTTTTACTATTTATATTTCCACCGCTTACACATCTATTTAAGTTATGTACATTTTACCACGCTCACGCGGCCAAATTACATTATCATCACCATAAGGTAAGGCCCACCAACATTTTCCATATTTTTCCGCTTTTAGCCCCGCAATTTCACTAAATTTCGTAATTTTTCGCAGATTAAGCACCATCACCATCACATTAAAGTTCCTGTGCCAGTACCAGTGCCAGTGCCAGCCCCATCCCATAAACCACATTCTCATTACGAATCGCCCCACGGCGATTACGACGGTCCGGGCATCATAGACCACGAGCCTCCGGGATACGAAGGTCCATCGTACGGTAACCCCGAATACTATACGAGGAACGACATGGGCGGCAGTGTTTCTCAGCACGGCGACGAACTCGCCAGCTGGGGCTTAAAAGACTTCTTCGCCAGTACCGAGTCGCCGGGGGTGCTTTCAGCGCAAGCTCAGGCCTACAGTCCGTACGCCGAACAGAATTACAAAGCTTTGGCGCAGGCGTCCAAATACGTGAACGCTTACAAAGACTCGCTTACCAGCGCTACCTCTTCTAAGAAAAATAAGGTAAGATTTTCATCGTAATTTCGCGCGCGAATTTAGGTTCGATGACGAAAACGTCGCGGTGCGATGTCTGTTCTTCTCGTATGCGTTTTATTTTTTTACTACAACGACGACGTCGACGGTAGGATATCAGCACGCGTCCAACATCATTATTGTAATCGTATGCGTATGTGTGAGTGTGCTGCTTCATCGAAGGTGCTGCAGATACATGAGACGTGAGAGTAGATACACGTGCGCACACAAGCACACCGTCGTGGCAACCTTCCTTCCGAAGTAACATAATTACCTAATTATTACTCAATTCTTCCAAAGAGACGGAATATCTTATGTCATATGTTATCGTTGACACAGTTTTGTTTTTCTTCTCTTCCACTTCATTAATTATAACATTTTATATTTTACGCGCGTACGACGATCTATAGCCGAAATTCGCGGGCGCGTATTCAGGGATTGCTAAAATTACGCGAGGCAGCGATGTTTACGTTTTGTGTACAAATATAAGCGATGATGATACCGCGAGCGTCCAAGAAGTAGTCGATCGAAGTTTGGATACAATTCCAATGAATCCGAAGAGTTGTCTAGGTTGATTTTTGGTCCGAACGCAGTGTTTCTCTGGACTAAATTTTCATTCGAATTTAATTCAGTGAAAAATCGGCAAGATTTGGTCAAATTATACGTCCAAGCTAGATCGAAAATCCTCTGAAAGGCTGAAATCAAAATTTGGGAAAGAATCTGAAAATTTGATCGAATTTGAAGAGTTCCACGAGCAAAATTCAATTTCGCAACTTTTCTTCACGGTTTAGGTACAAGTACTTTAAATTGGCAAATTCCAAAGTTTTCGAAAAACAGTTGTCATTTTGTTGGAATATGCAAATTCACTCAGCTCGAACAAAGCGAGGGTGAAATTTTTTGCAAAAAAAGACAATTAAAAACTAAATTTTCAATATTCGCAACTTTTGATAATTTTTGATCAATTTGCTAATTTTGATAATTTTTGAACAAATTGTATGAATTCTTATGATTTTTGAACCTTTTTTTGACTTATTTGACACTTTGGTAAAGAATAAATTTCATAGGCATCATAGCGAAATTTCGAAGAAAAAAAATGACTTTTAGTGATCTTTTTTGAGAAAAAAGTGATAAAAAAGTGACCAAAACATGACAAAAAAGTAACCAAAAATAACCGAAAATTCGATTCTTTCGGGGGAATTTTTTTACAGTTAAAAGAGGGCTGAGAATTCCAGAAAAAATGAGGGGAGGGGGTCAAAATTCAATGAAAAAATTAGGTAATCTAAAAATCTAATTTTTTTAGTGGCACTTTGGGAGGCAGATATACATAATTAATTTAATTTAACAGATTTGAGCAAAGAAAAATTGAAAAATGACCAGATTTTTGGAACAAACAATTAATATATGACCTATTTCTACTCTCTAAATCTAAATCAGTCAATTTTCGTAAAACTGTGTCTTTTTGAATCAGTGAAATGAATTTATTTGAAAATCTGTGATATTTCAATTGTTTGATTGATTAATTTTAGTCAAAAATATTGATTTATTCTGTCAAATGGGAAATTGATTAAAAAATCAATTACTTTACTGATTTAGAAAAACATAATTTTTACAAATTTTTGAAATAGAATTATTGAAATACTGCCCGAGCGAAGCGAGGGCAAATTTTTTTTGAAAAATCATTATCAACTTTTAATTTTTTTTTTTAAAGAATTTTGAAAAATAGCAATTTTTACGTGAAAATTTGAATTTTTGCTTGAAAATGTGAAAAAAGTAACTTTGAGAGGAAAAAAGTGACTTTTAGTGACCAAAGCCGAAAAAAGTGACCAACACCCTAAAAAAGTGACCTGCTATGATGCCTGATTTCAATTTTTCCCGTCCCTAGCGCAGTTAAATTAGTAAAAAAAATTCACTAAGACACAGCATCCAGCCGTTTAATGTTCCAAAAATTGTAAAAATTTGTTTCGAGGGACTTGAAATAATTAAAAAATTGGAACATCGAGTCTCCTATTATCACGAAAGTTATTCCTTCAGTTTCTCCCCTCTCTTTCCCTCCCTTTAAGGTGGCAAAAAATGATTTCAGCCCTACAAAAAGTACTTTCCAGGCACTTAAACGAATATCAATAGATTGCTGCATTTTCGTCTGCTGTGATACAATTTTAGAAAACATAAGTACGATAAATTAAAAAATCAAATCGTTTACTAGAGCAGAAAAACGAAATCAAGGCAAATATTCTGTACTAATATTCTTCAAGTTTTGATAAAAATCGAAATTTTTTTTTGAATTTGAGAAAAACCAGAAGTGATTTATGAAAATGAACCCTGGTATTAAATTCAGGACAAAAAATTAGGCATGTACATTGTACAGTGAAGACAATTCTTATCATAACACTACCAAAAAACATTGACTAAAAAATTACAAATTTTAAAGCTGACTTTCACAAAAATATTTTTTTTTTTTACAAAAAAGAATAGATACAAAAGGTTATTTTTTTCGTTCAATGTTTCAAAATTCTCACTAATTGCACCTTTCTCAGAATCACAAATACAATTTTTCAATTCAATTTGAATTAAAATTTGGAGAATTTTGAAATTAATGAAAGCTATTAAAAAATTACCTAAAATTGTCCAGTGAATTTCTAATCTGAATGCACAAAAGCTGCTACGATAAAATATCATAATACGAAATGATCAAACTTTCTCAATTTTTAGAATACAAAATCCAAAAATGACCTTTGATGTAAATTTAAAACAAAATCAATTTTTGATTCAGATCGATTTTCTTCCTAAAAATTTTACAAAACGGGCACTTCGATATCTGATGGTGGAGATATGAAGAATAGTGAAAAAATGGAGTAATTGAAAAAAGATACTTTTGTCCTTGGAACAGGGAAGAACCAAAATTAGCATAGATACCTACTAAAAAGGCCAAAAAATTAAAAATTTTAGTTTGAAATTGAATTTTTGCCCTGATTTGTTCAACTCCAAGAACAAACTACCTTCCCCAATCCTCTTTCAAAAAGGTCGTCACTTTCAAAAATGTTCCCACTAAAAATGCAAATTTTGCTATTGAGGGGGGATGGGAGGGGAGCAGGACAATCTGCTCTGGTCTACCTTGGAATTAAAAAATCTCTTGAGGAAAACTTTGATTCTTCAATTCCATTAATATATTTATTCCGAAAAGAATTAAAAACTGTTCAAACGTGAAGATCAACGTTAGGAAGGGAGGGGAGGGGTTTTGAGTCTCATTTTCATTTCCATATTTTCCTTTTATTCATGGAATGACAAAATTCTATTGACCCTTATTCCAGAATTTAAAAAAATAATGAGATCAGCATCATCCTCTTTTGACAAGGCCTGACTGAAACGTTGGACAGAGAGGACAGCTTGACTCTTCTCCACCTTAAATAATAGGAAATCGTTTTTTCAGTCGGAAAAATCAGGCGAATCGGAGAAATTTCGTAAAAGATAATTTTTTTTAGAACGGTGTTCGTTTTGAAGCCAAAAAAATGGGAAAAATTGTACTACAAGTAGAAAAAATCGGAAAAAGAGATCATTTAGAAGAAAATTTACCATTTTTTTGCCCCTCCAAAAATCACTCTTTGGTTCGTTCTTGCTATACTAACGACGGTAACGACTCATTCAATTGTTCACTGCCCATCGAAATATGTTCGAGTAAGTAAATTTCAAAAAAATAAAAAATCAATCATATGAGTCATAAAAAAAATGAATTATTAGTACCCCATCAAATATTGTTCAAGAGGAAAAGAAACAAACTCAAGCTTCCAAAATCGAATCCAAAATTTTAGACTGATGATAAAATAATTTTTACCACGATAAATGTACCAATTTTTTTCAAACATTTTCTTTTTTGTCATCTTGAGAACAAAAGTTTCCAAACTTTTCTAACTTTTTAAGCACCAAGAAGCAAGCTACTGCACAGTCCAAAACTTGAATATTTTCATGTTTTCCTATGTCTACTTGATGAGCTGAAGGGGTGAGAGGGGGATGAAAATGTCAGCTACGATAATACAGCACTAGATCACTGATATGTAAAAAATTAAACATTTTTATTTCAATTTTTCAAATCAAAAACGTGATTTTTTCAAGTTCGATCTCATTGAACGCAGAGAGCTCCTTTCTCAGATTTTAAAAAGATAAGATGCAGAACAAGTTTTTGAACCACCTTGTACATTGGCACAACTAGATTTGCAAACAAAAACCTCTTTGAAGATAGGTACGAACTGGACTTTGCATTGAAGGAGAGAAGTAAAAAAAATCAAAATTTCCGACAGAAATGTGACTTTCCTGATCTTACCGAGGCAAAATATAATACTCCTCATTTTCTCCAACTCGAAACGAAAATTACCCAAAATGTAATTTTCAAAGATTTTCAATCTCTCATTCTCTAATCAGTGAAAAGTCACTGTCTAATCAGTGAAAAGTCATCAATAGTCAGAATTGCAGTACAGGAAAAATCAGCAAAATTCATCGATTTTCGTTGATTTTTCAAAGATTTTCACTGATTTTCCAGCAAATTTTATAAATTTCACTGACTTTTCAGTGAATATTTACTGATTTTCCAGTGATTTTTCTCACTGATTTGTTTTCAGTAAAAAAAATTCACTGATTTTCTCCTGTGCTGCAATTCTAACTGTTTCTCACTGATTTTCGATCATTTTCACTGATTTATAATTGAGAGAGCAGACTTTAGTATCCCCCATTTTTTCCGACAAATTTTACTATCGTCTGAAGAAGGCAAGCTGTTCTCTCTGCCTTCTGTTCGAATAATTTTCTCTTTAGTCGGAGCATGAATCAACATAGATACCAAAAGACTTTAAATTTCCACTTATCCTCTGGTAATTCATCGTCAATCTCAACCAAATAAAGCCATCTTTCTGGTGATAAAATTCCAAACGTTTACTGGTTTGGACGTATTGCAATCTCGTGAATTTTTTCGCATACTCCGCCTCCGAACATCATTCAAATTAATTACCAAATGAATAACGATTACCGCGTCGCAACGTAATACATAATTAAGCATTAATCGACGACACGATTCTGTGAATTTCGCGTACGGCGCCCGATACCACACGTACTCAACGCAGATATCTTTACCAACTCGACGATTTATTTACCCGACGAAAAATACCATCGCTAATCATCACCTCGATAGAACTCGAGAGCTATTCGTCGTAGGAAAATGGTCGCTACGCAGGCGGGTATAATTACATTTCCAGAATAGTCGCGCGGATCGCGTCGAGTTATCACGTTTCCAAGTCAGCCGGAAATAATCACTTCTCTTAAGGAAAAATTCATCGAGCATCGAGCAATTGGTAAAATAATTAAGCGCGCCGGAGAGCGGCGGCCGGCGACGCGACGTACGGTCAAACTGGAGGCAGCTTATTATTGTGCACGTACACGTTTGACACCTGTTGCCATGCATACGGTCGTTTATATCATTCAGGTATCTGTCCAATTGACCTCTATTCTCCCGCGTACGTATACTTCGACTCGAGCTCTCGGCTTTTAAATTCGTTTTCAACTTTCTCACACATACGTAGCACGATCCAAGCCGCTTCGTCTTTTATAACCAATTTCTAGTTCGGTAATAATTTTTCATTTCTAAATTTCCTGTTTTTCTATTTTCAGTTATCCTCGAATACGATATGGAAGAATAAGTCGAATCAGAAGAACACGCATTTAACGCCGTACGATCCATTTTATAGTCCGATTTTGCAAAAAATCGATGGTTTATTTACTCAGCTCGGATTCCACGAAGAAGGCTGCCGAGAAAGACTCATCTGTAGCATGTATAAAAATCCAGTACGATTCAGCCCGCACAGTAATTTATTATCGACCGAATTGAGCAGGTACGTTGGGCCATTTATCACCATCGTCGTTATTACGTTTTCACCTTTTATCGGCGTAATACGCAAATACGTCGTGTTTATCGTCCTCTATCAAAGACGAAATCCAATTTTTTTCCCAATTCGCGGCGACATCTTGAATGAAAATATTACTCGAACACGTGCGCCAGGAACTCCTGGAAGAGAAAGAGAAAAACCGGAACTTCCAAAAAATTTTCTAAACCCGGTTCACGTCCGTCCCACGAGAGAGATAACCACGCCGTCGATAAATTTATATAATAATTAGCCGGCTATTGGAATTGGCGCGAGAAAACAGGAAATAACCGCGTGAAACGGATAAAGTAGCATCCCATACTGGAAGTGAGTTTCGTAAAATGTGGATGGACTAGATTGTGTACTAGCCATAAATCGCTGATGGCTAAACAAAAACTAAACAGATTCGTTACCGGACAGTGTTACCAACAAACCTTCGTATTTTATCGATAGATGAGTAAATTTAGTAGTTTTCGATGAAATTTCACGTAAAATTCTGTCTTGTCCTCGATTTGCAGGGGAAAATTTCTTCCGGTCGATTCTGCTAATAAATCTAACGAGCGGCACGACTCGTTCGGCGGATTTTACTCCGCCAGCCTATTAAATTCAATTATGTGGTTAACCAATGTAGAAATAGATATTTGCTGGTCAAAGGGTTTGAAAAAATACAATACCGCAGATTTGACTTGACACTCCTCCGTTGTGAAATTACAAATAACTGTATTATTGTCCGGTGTAATTTCCATTGGTATTTTAAATCAATTAGTTGTATAACGATCTTGATCCACTTGAAGGATTTATTCTAGGACCGTCGTCATTTCAAGCGACCTGCCAAAAATGAAAAATTGTCTCAATTAATCCTCTCCAAATAATATTTCGAATGAAATGTCTAGACAAAGAACACACGAAATTATAAAATTAGCATACACTATTCCGTTAAATCTGGAATAATATTCAACGTCAAAACTATGTACCAACGTACCAAACGTAACTGAAACAATATTACAATTTCATAATTAGCCAAGACCATACGGTTGTTTTGTTTAATGATCGGTCAACGAGCGAGAAATAGCGCACGGAAGACGCATTACGCGATACGACGATGTCCTGTTCTTCCTCTTTGGTAGACGATGAATCTGAAATTCAAAAATAGGTATAATGACATCAGTTGAATTCATTTCATTAAACGGCAGCACACATGAGGCGCAATCAAGGTATATTCTCGGAGAGCAATTTTTCGTTTAAGATTTGGGGGGAGGGAGGGAGGGGACTAATTTTCATTGATAAATGATCTAAAGAAATCAATGAAAACGTAGTTCAAATTCAAATGGCAAATCCATTAAATTCGCTTTTTTTACTCTTCAATTTTCCCAAAAAAGGTTCGTTTTTAGATAGCAATAAGTAGATAAATGCCAACATTTGTGCGAGTATTAAAAGTTTCTGAAATTTGTAAAAGAATTTGTCCAAAATTTTCCAAGTAAACTCTAGATCATTTTTCAAAAATATACTTCTCAATTTTTCTTAAATTTTACAGAAAATTGGCAAAAAATTTCACAGCAGATTTTGATAATAATTTTATTAGAAATTCGGTAGAAAAATCAACAAGAATTTAGGTGAAAAAATAACTAGAAACTTGACAAAAACTAATTTCTTTAGAAATTTAGCAAAAAAATTCTTTATAAAGTTGACGAACAATTTCTCTAGTAATTTGACACCAGAAACTCGACAAAAAATTCGTTGAAAATTATGCAGAAAAATTCTCAAGAAATTTGACACAAAAAATGTCTCTAGAAACTTGGGGGAAAATTCTCAAAATGGTAAACCCCTCTTTAAAAATGTAGCAAAAAATCCCAGCAATTGATACCAGAAACTTGACAAAAAATTCCCCACAAAACAGACAAAAAATTTTCAATTGAAAAAATTTTTGAACTTTCACAAAAATACCCTAAAAATTTTTTAGAAAGTGGACAATAAAATTTTTAGAAATTTGGCAATAAAACTTTTTTAGAAATTTGGCATTGACAAAAAAATTCTAGAAATTTTGCAAATAAAATTCTCGACAATAAATTTTCTAGAAATTGACATTGATAAAAAAATTCCAGAAATTTGGCAAAAAAATTTCTTCGAAAATCCGAGAAATAAAATTCTCCAGAACTTCGACAAAACAAATTCATGGGAAGCATATCCAAAAATTTCTTTAGAAATATGGAATAAATTTTCACTTTCAGACAAAAATCATACCTACATTAGTTGAAAAATTTAAAAAAAACAATTTTTTTTTTTGAAAAAATCCGGATATAAGATTCAAGTTTTTGAAAATTGAAGTAGGTACTCCAAAAATGAAATATCGAAAATCATTCACGAAAATGATGAAGTTTATAAAATAATAATTTTTATCAAAATTTTTAAAAAAATGAAAAAATTGAAGAAACAAATAACTAAAATTTGTTGCATCATTTCAATAAAATTATAGAAGTGAGGCTACAATAATTTTTTTTTTAATCCGAGTGGTTTGGACAAAAATTGAAATACTATGAGAATGAAATTATTCCTGAAAGTGACGGAAATTATAAATAAAATGATTTAAAATCACAATTGAAAAAATTAGGGTGAAAAATAATGGACGAGGAAAAATTTTTAAAAATCTAATTTAACCAGTTTCAAGAAAACCGTTGAAATTTACTTATAAAACTACAAAAATTGATGCTACAATAATTTAATGAAAGTTGAGAAATAAAATCGAAATTGAGGTAAGTATTTGAAAATCGATAATCACAACCTTGTCCAGGCCATGATTTCTGCTAAAAAAAAAAAATGTTCTCACCCCCCCCCCTCCTGGGAATGCCTAATTTTACTTTTTTAAAAATGGATTACAAAAAATCTTGAAAAATGCTCACGTTTAAAAGGGCGAGAAGGGAACACTGTACGTAGACTTACGGGGATCATCGCACCTCTGACTTGGCAAAAGAACGAAGAAAGCGGCACATGGCACAAAATGAATCATACGATAAATCGTGTTTTTTATTCTCCGTATATAAAATACGTATACTTACATTCGAACACCTTATGACGACGGTAACCTTGGCTCTTTTAAAACGATATGTAAATGTGACCAACATATGTATTTGTATAAGTTGGTCAATGATCTTACTCTTGAAAAAACAACTCCAGTCCAGAACGCAGTCGATTGTAAACGGCTCGTAAATCTTGTTCCCCTTTTTTTTGCGAACACGAGTCTGAAAAAATTTTACTTTTGATAAAAATTATTCTAAAAAGTGAAACTTATCGATGTCATTCTAAACCGCACAAATCGTATTAAAATTAATAATGGGAAGATTTACATTTTAATAGACTACGAGGGCACGATTATAAAAATATAACGAAAATGAAACTCTACAAATACGGGTTGTCACCGGTACAAATTTCACTATTGGTTTGATTTGATGTGAACCGGTATCCATTTCAATGTCCAAAAATTCAAATTAAAAGGCAGCGAATCTTCAACGAAAAGTTCCCATAAAGCTTGACGATACTGGAGATAACTTAAACCTACTAGATCGAAAATCATTTATCTTGGTAACACTGCGGCAGATAACGTAACAAAAATAATGTTTACCTCGGCATTCGGCGTACTATCTTCTTCCGTCGTCGCAGAATGTTGCTTGCCTACTTTCAAAATCTCCTTATACGCAGCATGGCCATATTAACCTGTTTACGCATTTCGACGTGACCAGACGAAAATATTCACCTCTTTATGATGTATTAGCCAGTTGAAAATTTTAATTGTTTCAACCATCATCTTGATAAGGCAGAAAGCAAAATTTAATTTTACCACGTCGCCGCAGTTTAATTTCATTCGCCACAGAATTTATAATTACGTAGAAAGGGAAACGTACCATGTATGTGCTAAAATTAAAAATTAGCTACTTACTGTGTCTCTGAACTTGTCTTTGCAGAGATCCAACCGAACTCGAACGACCACCTCAGAACAACCCTGCTGCGACGAGATTCTACAGATATGTTGAGGCAGCTAGAGATGGCCAATCGCAGAAAGACTGCATGTCTCTATACCAAGACTGCGTTGTAAAAATAGAATAAGGTTTGTATTAGAATGAATCTACGAGTAGTTTACACGTTCATATTTGCACGATTATATTTCCTTATTCTTACCTTTGATCTCTAACCATTTGTTGATACGTCCGTGTTTCAGCTTCATTTTGAGAAACGAATTGGTACACGTCTTCGTATTCAGTTGAGTCGACGTATTAAAAGCTGGTTTAGCGACTTAGTGACCAAGATTCCGTTTATGAGGAATCTGATTAACCAGTTGATCTAGCCTTCGGTCTGATTTATGGCACATCTCTTTCACCATTCGATTATCATTTCTCAGTTCATTCACCAATTACTCCGTCGACTATATTTAATCGAAGTAATTTTAATTACACTCAAATGACGTAATTTTATAGGATGCATTACCGTACTCACCTTATTAGCGTACATTGTGTGATCGTAAGTTCGTAACACTTCCAACATCGATAATTTCGTTTCGTTTTTCTATAAAATTCAACAAAATGCCATTATGCCGTTAATTAATTCGATAACGAGCATTTATGACCAAATTAAACAACTGAGTGGTCATTTCCAAGCAAAATGCATCACAAACACCAACAATAATGCAACAACATTAGTGTCGTTAGTGCATTTTTTTCAAATCGAAAAAGAAACGTAAACGAAATATCACAATCAGTGTTACCATTTTTAGAAAACGAAACATGACTCAGGCACAACGGCCCGATTTTTCTAGAAAATTCTCTAGAAATTAATTTTTTATTTTTCACAGAAATTTTTTGTTTCTTGAAGTAAACGTAGAAGGTAGAAATCATCGATGATGATTACTATTCGCCTGAGTGCCACATTATAGTTTGCGTGGAAAAAAGATACTTAGAAAATTTAAGTTTCCTTTTTCCGTGTAAACTCGAGTGATAAGATTAAGATGAAACTTTCATTTTTCATGTAGATAATGAAAATTAAACTTTCAATTTATTTAATAATAATTGATAACTTTCAGTAACATATATTTGATTCTTTTTTATCAAATTGTCGTTTGATAATACCTATTTTTTGAATACTTTCATTATTATACATTTTTTTTTTTTGTATTCTATATTATTTATTTGTACAAAAATTTATTTATTTTGTTATGTACTATACAGTGTATAAAGCTCAAAATTCAATTTGTGATATACTATTTATTTGCATATATTACTTATTACTTTTTTTTTTTTTTTTTTTCGTCGTGCAAATATAAACGTTATAACAGTTTTTTTTTGTTTTATGAAAAAATCAAAATAAATAAATCTATGCACCATATAAATAATATAAAATGGTACTATAATGATGATAATAACATCAACGAAAACTACTTTAATACTAATTTATCAATATCACCATCACCACTAGAAATGAAAACTTGATTATCACCTGAAGCAATGGCATAGATGCAATTATCAATCGGTACAGATGCAGTGTTTTTGAGTGTATTTATATCCCAAGATTTCAAAACTTTATCGTAACCACCGCTGTATAAAACACCAAGAGATTCATGTTCGTTCAGAGCATTTATAATCATTTCATGACCCTGTAAAAAAATAAGACGGTCAGCAACTAAAAGTTGCCCTCTACAGAGGATGTACCAAAATTGAGGTAATTTCTTCATTTCTCTCGTTCGTTTCCACAACCTACTAGAGACTAAATTTAGTCAGACTTGAAAAATTTCAACATTTTCCTATTGAGTGGAATTTTTTCAGGGTTGATTGGCTCAAAATGAGAGATGGGGGGAAGGGGTCTCAAAAAAATTACATGAATTTTACCCGATAAGTTTTTCCAAATCATTTGGTGATTGGTGCTACAAATTTTTTCCACAAAAAACATCGTAATTATTGGAACCTCGTTAAAAAATACTGAAAATTTTACACTGATTCAAAGGGTCTTTCTCCCTTTCTCGAATTTATTCGTACGGGTTTTCAGATTACCTATGCAAAATTGGATTAGAAATTAGCCATGGAAGTGAAATCTCAGCATTTTTCTTCAAAGGCTCCAACATCCAATCTTGATTATAAATTTTTATGAATTTCCTCACCCTGAGTCCCCGACAGTGAGAAATTTACCAAGATCCCTCCCCCTTCTCCTTAAGAGGTCCACTGAGGAGGCAAATAATTTTTAAACATTAACGAAAATACTCTGTGATGTATCATTTGTTATGATTTTGCAGGTACGAGTCCTAATTTCGACTCACC
The DNA here is from genome assembly GCA_033439095.1 of Pseudococcus viburni. Lineage (NCBI taxonomy): Eukaryota > Metazoa > Arthropoda > Insecta > Hemiptera > Pseudococcidae > Pseudococcus > Pseudococcus viburni. The sequence continues at coordinate 87,503 of JAVBJF010000574.1, read as the reverse complement.
CTCCTCATTACCCCGTACTTCAAAGGGTCAAATTTTCAAAACATTTCAACATTATCACGATTGTGACATTACACTCATTCATCAGTCTTAGAATTTGACACCACTCTTCCTGTAGCCATCTGAACCCAAAAGTTTGGTTCAAAATAAAATATCGAGAACTGAGAGTCAAATTCTAAAACTAACGTAACTTGAAATTGAACTCACCATCCTCAAAAAAAAATACGAACTATGTTTTACAGTAATGCTATAATTGTTTGAGTGCAATTTTCTCAGAATTTTTTTCAATCCCAAAATTATTTCCAAGATGAAATGTTTTCAAATTCTTGCAACTTCAAAATTTATCCAACTCGACGATGACTTATTTCCAAATCGAAAATACGTTAAAGAAAATTGAATAAATTACCTATATCAATTTACTTTGGCGTCTTTTCAAATTGTTATGAGATATAAATTGTTCGTTGAGTGGGAGATTTTTTTAAAAATTGAAACTTAAAATTTTTTGAAAATTCACGTTTGAAAAAAATTTGAACTCAGAAAATTTGTTGAGACAATTATGAAAAAAAGCATATAAACAGATTTCAATTTTTGAAAACTTGACCAGTTTTGGAAAAATTGTTCATTTTATAAGAATAAAGGCTTTCAATTTTTGAAAAATTTCATATTTTATCAGAAACTACATAGGTGTCTTCCGTAAATAATTTTTTAAAACTCGTTTAATCTGTTAAAAGATTAGGTAATAATTTTTGAGTACCTATTAAGTATTCAATAATTCAATTTTTTTATACTTGTAGGTACAATTTTCGGAAAATTGTTGATGCCTATTAATAAATTACATTGAAAAATGATCCATTTTAAGAAAATCATACAATTTTGTAGGAATCATTCCATTTTTGAAAGTCAAAAATTTATCCAATTGCTAAAAAATTGTCTGTTTTTTCAAAAACTACCCAAATTTTTACTTTTGGACATTTAATTTTTGAAAAATATTGCCCATTTTTGCACGAAGTTTTTTCCAAGCATTTTTTTCAACTCCAAAATTCTTTCCAAGATGAAATTTTTTTCAAATTCTTGCAACTTCAAAATTTATCCGACCAGACGATTTGACGTCTTTTCGAGTTGGAAATGAGTTGTCGTCGAGTTGGATAAATTTTGAAATTGCAAGAACTTGAAAAAAATTCTATCTTGGAAAGAATCTTGGAGTTGAAAAAAATCTGAGTTTTTGAAAATAGACCAACCCAAATTTTTCATTTTAAAAAATTTCTTTCTAAATGCTCAAGATTTTTTTTTTGAAAAATTGACCATAAAATGATCAACAAATTTTCAAGTATTGCATTTCATTCTAATTTTGAAAAAAATGTTCAATTTATGGAAAACTGACCAATTTTTAAAATCTTCCATAAAGAAAAATTATTCAATTGAAATTTTTGGAAATTAGTCACATTTTTGGAAACTGCCCATTTTTTTCAAAAATCATTCAATTTTTATTTCTTAGAAAATCAAACAATTTTTCGAAAAATACTCAATTTTAAATTTTCACTTTTTTTTACGAGTAGTTTGAAATTATGGTCAGTTAGCTTCCAATCATTAGATCCAAGAGGAAGGGGGCAGATCTACGGAAATCATTTTTCCCCAGGGTGAGAATAATTTATATAATTTTTTTCATCTAGAATTTTTATATTTTAGATACTTAGACCTACATAGTTTCTAATTTAAACAATTTCAAGTTAGAATTAAAATTTAATCTTTTAAATTATTTTTTAATGAATAATTCATAGAAAATTTTAATAATATTAAACATTGGAACACTTGGAGAGAAAATGCTCAAATTGTACTCTTAAGGTTGATTTTTGGTCAAATTTTACATCCAAAAAACGGAGGAAGACCTTCTAAATTAGGATGCAATATTCAGAATCTGTTACAGAGGTTTCAATTATTTCTTTTTGGTATAAAAAATTTCAAGCAGCTCAATTTTTTCAAAAACAATAAAAAATCCTAGGGTAAAAATCATGCGATTTTTTGGAGAACCTTTCATCTTGTGTTTTTTTGAACCAATAAACCCGAGAAAAAATTTCACTAAATAGAAAAATGATGAATTAGCAGAATCCGGCGACGTTTGGTCGGTGAGGAAGGGGGGGGGGGTCGTAAAAACGAACGGAAGACCAACCGAGAATAGTTCTAGAAATCTATACGTTGATTTACAAAAACAGTTACCTAAACAAACTTTACCTGCAACGTTGCTAAATTCTTATAACCAGGATTCGCTTCAACAACGGAAATAGAACGACCATCGGTATTGACAAAAAATACTTTGTCATTTGCTAAACAAACAGGTCCATGACCACTTTCACACTTTCTTGTGCAAAACTGCGTTTTATTACCTGCGTATTAAAAACGGAACGAAATTTAGCCAAGTTTACCGATAGAAAAATACCTTCGAAACTTTAGTTCAGTCTTGAAACCTGGTTTCATTTCAGAAATGGTAAAGTCGTGTTGGCCGGTAGTATAAAGATAATTATCTTTCGCACAAAACCCGGTAACTTCTTCCATAACTCCATATTGTCCAACAGTCGTATCGTCATTCTGAAGAACCAAGATCTATACACAAGCAAATGGCATCTGATTAGCATAAGTACCTACTACAATTCAACGGCATAAAACACACTAGGTACCTACATTTCCTACGTTGTCTCCGGCGTACAATTTATCATCCGTATGGAATAATTTCAAAACTTCCGTGTCTAAATGTCTATCGATAGATCTAACAAATTCCAACGTCTCGATGTTCCAAACCTTTATGGTACCATCGTTACTGCAAGAATATAAAAACTTATCGCTCGCTGTCAAATCGTACACGTTGACTGGATGAGCTTCGATGGTCTTCTCTAGCTTCAAATCGTTGTTCCATACCTTGGTCGAATTTAATAAATTATCATTTAGCGTATCAAAGTCGACAGAAATAATTAATTCGGAAAATTGAGCTTACTTTAATTTTGCCATCATTTCCGCCACTGAATAATTTCTCACGTCTGTACAACAAAACGGGAACATCAGCAGTGTGCTTATCAATACTCGACGCCGATGCTACTTTCTGATACGACGACATATCGCTCGGTGCCAATATTTACGACGTACTGGGTTCCACGTCCACCTATGTCGCGTTCAAAATTCGAAATTGAATTGAATCTATGCCAGCTTCTTTTTATACGGATTTCTACCTTATTAAAAATAGTAACGAAATTCTACGACTATTCCAGTACTTTCTAGCTTCATCGATAATATTTGTTTGTGCCAAAACACACACGTGTTTGAAAAATATTTCCATCGTTTCATTATTTTCATTTGCAAGGTGATATTATTTTAAGAATGGGTACGTAATTGATCGTCGATGAAGTAGACTCGTAAAACGTCATCGAAATCATTCAACCCAGTTCATAAATTCTCATTTTGTGTTAAAAAAAACAAATTTCGTTCGTAGAAAATAACTTTACCATCATTCGGACACTTTCTACTCTCCAAGGATTTCGTGCGGTGAAAGGAAAAATTAAAAATCCCAAAACTCGAACTTAACGATTAAACGTCCCCCGAAGTCGTTCCACCACCATGTACACTGTTTATCCGTCGTCAATGGAAACTTCGCCAGGGCTTAGGATTAATACCATTAAACGACGATATTTATTCCATATATCGTAATAATGGATACGAGTACTCGTACATCAGATTTTTATCTCATCGAAGGAAATCTACCGGAACGTTTCGAGCGTCCATGTAAGTACCTCAAAATCTTATTTCTTCGACGATTTAATTTTCTATTTTAATGCTCCATAAGATACCGTACGATTTGGCTAATCCGTTTTATAACTTGGTGAAGTCTCTTTTTATCCGGTGTAATTGAACTCAGATATGTTTCAGAATTACGGCGAACAAAAGTATAGTAATATTCATCCGATGTATATGAGAACATCTATTCAATACGGGTTTTATCGTCCGACCATTCATACTGTACCGACGAGATATTATCCGTTGAATAACAAATTTTCAGCCTCTTTGTATCGTAGTGGCATGTTCAGGAATTTTTCTTTGAATATTTAACACAGCCGCGAAGTAGATCTTGTATGATGTCGGTACCGGTGGGTTGTTTTACCTGCCGTTGACACTTGACTTTTGGTTGTTTTGAACTCTACCACTTCTGGTGTTAGATGAATATGTAATTTCGTAGATGTAGCTTGAGATTTTTTGAAATAAATGCCTCGTGCTTGTATCTTGTGTATCTGTAATGAAGTTTACAGCGTTAGATAATGGATTTTGGTGATTATAATCGATCTATCCGTTGAGAAGGAAATGAGACTCGCGAAGTCTACGATTCACCGTTGCTCAAAATGAAGCATAATAAATGAAAAAACAAACAGTTAACGAACAAAATACACAATAAAAATTCACAATCAATTGAAAAAATTATCCAAATTCATCAACAACGATCGAAACTTCATGAATCATGAATTCATGATTCATCCAAATTCCAAATCCAAATCGTGTTTCCTGTTTTGTTTACAAATCGCCATGATTAGTAACAGTGTTGCCACGAAACAAATTCAAAAAATCATACTCTGTTTTTCTCGATTTTCGAAAATTTAGGTTATTAAAAAATGCCTGCTATCAGGTAAATAGACAATTTATTTTACTGGGGAATCAAATTGCGTGCTCACTTGTTTTTCATTCTTTAAAAAACGAAAACAAAAATGAATTACGACAAAATGTATGGTAGCAGACATGAGAGGTGATAATTCTTTGAGTCATTATTTTGTTTTTCCTAAAAATAAAAAAGAAACGAGTTGCAGTAACCTAAAACAAGATAAAAAGACAAATAAAAAAATATTCGAAAAATATTATTCATTGAAAAATTCCCAGGGAAAGGATCCATATAACCATAAGGCCCGTTACAAAAAAAATCTCTACTCGGATTCAAGGCTACCGTTGAGACTACAAATCGCAAATTTCGTTAATTTCTCGACCGATCTAGCTGAAATTTTATTGAAAGGCCACCTAACCTTCCCCTCACCATTTATGAAAATTTCAGCTCAGTCGATCGATAAATAATAATTTTTTCAGCATTTTCAAAATAATTACTTATTTATCGTGTTTAACTGTTTATTGGTGATATTGAGTAATTCAAAACAGAGAAATTCTAGCTGAATTCAGAAATAAAAAATTCCACGGATAGCCTCCAATTTTGATTTTTCAATTTCTTTTGTTAAAATAAAACATAAAAAATTTCACGTTCAGAAATTCACTTCAGGTTTTGGAGGAGTTAGGTAAAACAAAACAAAATATTAGTTAGATATCTCTCATCCGTTTTTTTTTAAGATGAATTGTTCTGTTTCAATTTTGAACTTTCAATCCTGTTTATTCACTCAAAACTATCGGTTTTTACCGAAGGCCCTTATTCGAAGGCCGAAGGCATCCCTTAATTGGAAAAAATCATCCAATTTCTGATTTTTAGAAACTCGTATATTTTTTTCCTCTCTGAAATCTATCAAATTTTTGAAAAAATCTCCTATTTTCGAAGCTCATTCCAATTTTATCCAATTTTCAAAATCCATTCAATTTTTGAAAAATCAACCATTTTATGGGAAAAATTAAAAGAATACACCATTAAAAAAATAGTACCACTTTAAAAAAATCAACTTTTTTGAAATTTACTCAGTTTTTTCAAATTGTCTTTATACAGGGTGTCCGAAAAGTGGTCTGCCATACTTCATTTTTGGATATATATAACCGGGTACCACTGAAAAAATAAGTTAGATGAACAAGTTGCATATCTTGAGAATTGAAGGGGCAAATTATGTTTTTTAAATAATCACGTAAATTTTTTTTTCAACCATGGGAATGGATAGTACCGGGTGCTCGATTAATTATGGCTCCCACCGATACTTTTTATGTCAAAAATCATAAGTTGGCAATACTTCTTTCAATTAAACAAATCGAACGAAGTGTTGCCAACTTTCGATTTTTGACCAAAAAAGTATCGGGGGGGGGGGGGGGGTCAGAATTAATCGAGTACCCGGTACTTTGAAAACTGAATAAATTTTCAATATACATATGACTTTTTGCATAACTTGAAAATTGAAGGGGCTACAAAAACTTGTGTTCGAAAAAAGTTCTAAAAAAATAAACTAATCAAGGGAATGGATAGTATGTTGAAATATGAACAAATTTTGTTCTACACAATCAAAAATGAAGGAATTTTGGTAGATTGTTTTATTTTTTCACAAATTATCCATTTATTTTTTTCAAAAACCATACAATTTTCAGTGTTTTCAAAACCACAATTTCTGAGAAATCATTCGATTCTTGGAAAACTGCCCAATTTTCCACAAGTATTTCAGTCTGAAAATAATTCTGTCAGATTTTGATAAATTTTAAGCCACTCATAAAAAATTATCAGTTCAAGTTGCTGAATTTTTAAAAAACTTCATTTCGAATAAGTGTTTATTGAATACGTAATAATAATTAAACAGTAAAAATAAAGCGAATGCATCCTTTGGTTTGGGTTTTCCTTAATAGAAAAATGTTGTCATACGTTTACGTATTATTTCATAATAACAATTTTTATAAATTAGATAACAAAATGAAAATAAATAACAAAATCTCCATCAAACAGCTAGGCAACAATAATCTATAATGCTAAAATATTCCTACACTACAATAATATTACAACACACTCAACGTACAAACAATTCCACGTAATTATAAATGGGTTTACCCTTTATTATTGATATTGTAGGTACTCGTTATTTTATTTCCCCCTTTTTTAAATATATACTCAGTTTTATACAAAACAAAACAGAAAAAAAGAAATTCAAGCCAAGGTGTGGTAAAGGAAAGCATCATTTTTAATGGGTTTTCATCGACACAAAGACTTAGGTATTCGAATTCGAGTGTTTCATCATAACAATATTCGAAGCTGTCAAACGTTATAAAATAACAAAAGGAAAAACTGAAACCTGAAAAATGTTATTTTTTTGTATACCATGTCACATCGATAATGCACGTAGAATGAATATTTAAAAAAGCATGTTCGACACCGACGTAAAAATTATCATCTATTCAGTAGGTATTACCTAATACGTAATTTATCATTACGATAAAACCAACAAAAAATGAATAAAAATATCAAATAAAAACTGGTGTTAAAATTTGACATTAAAAAAAAATAAGAGCAAATGACGAAAAAAATAAAACGTTTGAACGAGATCTAAATGCTCGTAGATTTCAACGAGTCATTTACCATGTTATAATCCTTCATAGAGACGACTGTGTTACACACATTTATAAAGAAGCGCGTAGGAAGCTGAGTATCTATCTAGGTACTTAGATAATAGATAATTTCTTAGTATTAGAGAAAAAAAAAACAAAAGTAAAAAGAGATACCGAAGGTTGTACGAATATATAATTCTATTTGAATACTGTTACTGTAAAATTTTCGATAGGTACGAATTCCACGGTTGAGATTCGGCAGAGAAAAATAATCAGTTTTGGTATAAATTGAAAGTTTTTCTCGGCGGGTTATTTATCGTCGCCGAAAATACCGGCGAACGTTTTACGTAAGTTTTTCATCGTATCTTCGTAATCTTCGACGCTGCCTATGCTTCCAGTTTGCGAACTTTGTCTACCCAGGGTACGATGTTGAGCTTGTTGCGGTTGGCTCGAAACGCTGGCTTGGGACGCTACAAATGGTCAAATTGAATTAGTATGGTTCGGGATGGGAATTGGAGAATGGAATTTTTCAGCGCTTACTTTCGGAATCTCTACGACTTGGTTGGGTAGCCGACGATGTGGGTTGGGGGCGTTCTTCGCCTTCGTCGTCGCCGGTCGTCGCCGAGTACGCTGGTTGCGATTGACCGCTTAAGGAAGAACGAGACATTGATTTGACCAATGGAGGACGACAGTACATCTAAACCGAAGAAAAATCGTTACAGAATGGTGATTTTTTTGATTTGAAATGGTCCATTTGATAGGTACCTGCATCCTTTGGATGACCATTTCGGCTACGATACGTTTATCTTCTTCTTGGGTATCGCTCATCAATGTTAAAGCGGAATCGTTCACTTCGATAATATATTCCCTGCCGTCTTTACCAACGACTATCTCCAAAGCGCAGATATCCAATCCGCCAAATAATTCGGATACTTCGTCGATCCATAATTTATGTCTATCGGATACCGTCGCTGTTTCGACAATCGATGAACCCGTGTTTGTTTTCCAACATCCAGTGAGAGATCTTCGGCTGGAAAAATTACCCAAAATTCGTCATTTATTTATTCTTCGAGCTTATTCTTGAAATACCCCGAGGCTGCGAAAATATATCGAAAGTACATCCAGAATGAACCCCAATCCAGATTTATTTTCCAATCCCAGTGAGTTTTTGAAAATTCGAAAAATACTTCTTGAGAAAATTTTTGCAATTATTTCTAAAAAATCAGCGAAAAAAATTAATTTTGAAACTTCGAACAAAATTATCACGAAAAATGTGCTTATCAAGGTATTTTGACCAGCTGAACACGACTCCAGCATTGGTTTTTTCATTTCGTCAATTCTTCTTGCATGAATTGGTCAAAATTTGAAAAACCTCAAGTGGAAAAAATGAATTTTGAGATTTTGAGTAAACCAATACTTCAAATAGTGCATACACATAAAGAGATCTGACCAGCTGAGCTTACATATGAGGTTCGATTTTTATTTGGCCATTTTTTTCCCCCTAAAAAGTCGTTGTCTCTTAGTTTGAATCATGCCTCATCCCACTAAATTTGAATCAGTCAAAAATTCCAAAATTGACCGATGAAATAGACAAAATTAAGTCACTTATAATCAGTCAAATTCCACTGATGTCCCTGTTAATCAGTGACATTTTACTGCCAATCAGTGAAAAATTACCGATTCAATTAGTGAATTTTCATTATTGAATCAGTAAATATTAACTGACTGATTGCAATCAGTCAAAATTTACTGATTCAATCAGTGAATTTTTATTTTTACTGATTCAATAATGAAAATTCACTGACTTCAACAACAGTGGCGCAATTTTGTCTATTTAAATCAGTCAATTTTGACTGATTTAAATTCGGAAAGGCAGACAAGGAAATCATTATAGACAAAAATCAATACCAGATTCGTGTTCTGCGACTCAAGATCAGTTAGAAATCGACATTTATTCGATTTCGAAATTTTCGAGTCGAATTTCGTACAAAAGCATGAACAAAAAATCCACCCAGAAGGAGCAAAAGTGAAATTTTTTTATCAAGTTGAAAATATTTTCGTGATCAAAAATAAAAAATACTACCTAGTTAAAAAATTTAAAAAATTGAACCAATTTTTGTTTTTGTTTTTCGTCAATAATTCCTTTTTTTCGCGGTCGTTTTCTGTTTTGAAAATTATTAGAGACTTTGAGATTTCCATTGATACAATTATAATATTTCTTTTTCTAGATTTGGTGAAAAATCTAAGAATATTGTATAAATTTTTCAAGTATTATCCCAATATTGGTGTCCTATATGATCTATTAAAACACAATTTTTCAAGATTTGTTACTGCCAGATCAAATGAATATTTTTCTCGCGCAATTTCTTTTCATAGCTGGAGAATGTTCGAATTTCAGGCTTCTCATCAGCTCAAAACCATTTCCAGCTTATTTGGAAGGTTGAAAATAAAAGAAGGAATGTACTAGGGGTAATCGTTTTGCCCCTTGTATTGAAAGTTGAAAAGAGTCAGCTAGGAAGTTGTAACTAGACCTGAAAACGATGTGGTAAAACTTTTATTCTCAGGACTTCACATTTACTCCTGCTCAAGAAAGCTTAAATCTAACCATATTCAGAAGATTTTGAAAAATTGAAAATATTTTTTCAAAAATACTTTCAAGAAGGATGTCTTTACCCAAAAATGCCACTGACACGGCACCAATCTTTTATATTCACTATATTTTTCAGGAGTCCTTAAAAATATCACTTTTTTTCATTGATGGAAAACTGAAATGATATTAGTTCTAGTTCCAGTTCCGGTTCCTGTTCTCAAATTTTTTTAGCTCCAGTTCCAGTTTCGGTTCTCAAAATTTTTTATTCAATTCCAAATACCAGTTCTAAAATTTCAGTTTTTTAAATTTTGAAGGGCAAAAAAATGCAAAATTTTCTGCTAAATTTGAACTTCGTTGTTTTTCTTTTGCTGATTCAAAGTACAATTTTTCCCTGTTCAAGCTCAAAACAAAAGAATTCTAGAAAAAAAGTCATTGTCATTAGTAATATTTTTCAAAAATGTTGTGACTAACCCCCGAATTTTTCAACAAAAAATTTGAATACCTAATGTATGATAGGACATCTTTAACTGGATGAAATTTTCGAGTTTACAACACAATATTCTTCTTTATTCCCTTTTTGACGTAAATTTTCAAGGTTTGAGGATTTTTAGTAAAAAATGTTTAATTGAATGTGATTTGGTAAATTTCAGCATCAAAATTTTGACATTTTCAAGTCATATTTTAAATAATAAAATTGCAACTGCTAGAACTGGTATAAAACTGAAATTCATTTTAGTTCTAGTTCCAGTTTTCTGATTTCAGTTCTCATCATTTCAGTTCTAGTTCCAGTTCCAGTTTCAGTTTTTCTATTTTAGTTCCAGTTTTTTTTACAAGTTCCAGTTCTAGTTTCAGTTCCAGTTTTCCATCACTGCTATTTTTCGTGTTTTTTCAAAATAATCAGTTAAAAAAATTCGATTTAAAAAAAAAACATTTTTTCAGAAATGAAAATTATTTTAAAATAGTTTTCTAGAAATTATATCAATATGAAAATTTTCAACTCATAAAATTGATCGGCAGAGAATTTCCATTAGCACTCTGCTCCCCCTCCCGGGTTAAGCCATTTTTTTCAAATAATGAAAAAGGCATCGGACATGTTTTTCAAAAATTATAAAAAGAGTGAAGAATCAGTGCCGATGATTTTTATAGGTAAGTTAGAATAGGTATTCGTATTAACAAGAAATTTTTTTGAAAAAATTATTTATACCGTACATTTTTATTGATATTGAAAAACACGCAAAAAATGTGATTTTCAAGGACAACTGAAAAATAGAGTGGCGATGAAAAAGGGTGCCAATGGTATTTTTGGGTGAAGGCATTCTTTTTAAAACTATGTTTAAAAAGCATTTTCAATTTTTTTTTCATTTTTCAAAATTTTTTGAAAATGTAGTCCTTTCCTGTTCAATTTATGAAAAAAAGGGCGACATACCATACAGTGTTAGCTAAATTCTGAAGTCCGACTAAAAAATAAAATAAAAAGAGAATTGAATTTCAATTTTTTTAAAATGTTTCCTTTAAAAGCTTTTCGAAGCTCCGGAATCCATTTCTAGGGTTAAATTGATTTTCAACTCAAAAGCCAAGAAAACAAAATTGAAAAAATTTCATCTTTATTGAGTGGAGTATCGATACCTAGGTATGTTTTTGATCCCCTAAATCCATTTTTGGAGTCATTTTGGCCCCAAACTTGAAAATCGACACTAAAGGATAGGATTGAGACCAAAACTGAATATTTTCCATCAAATAGTTTTCAATTTGGAACCTTCCTTTTCACCTCAGAGAATTGACTCTCGAATTTAAGACTAAAATGACCTTAGAAATAAATTCAGGGGATCAAAAAACATAAATTTCGATCCTCATTCAATAAAAATGAAAAAGTTCAATTTTTAGTCCGACTCCTCTCCTAGAAGAAAGTCAAAATAATCCCAAAATATATTCCGGTTTCAGGTGACCAAAAAACATTGATTTTTGATGGACTTGAAAAATTTTCAATTTTGATCCTATCTCCCTACTGCCCAAAAATCAACTTTTGGTTTGGGTAACATGGTCCACCTTGTACCAAATTTGAGGAGTCGTTTTCCAAAACGCATTATCGACCACTTTTTCGAAAATCGTTTTTTTGAGCCAAATTGTTCAGGAGAACATACTACACAACATGTAGCACTTACCTACCTAAATACCTACTTGAACTTTGTGTTATCCAGCATAAAGCGAAACCCTAAATTCAACATCTGTTTTCCAAAACGCATTATCGACACGGCGCAGCTTTATATCTTCGAAAAATGTCATATGACGTGTCGTTTATGAGGTTTTTGAGGGTGCTAAGTTCGAATATTTGATTATTTTTTGAATTTGACCCTTCGATGCCCTTCTAGCTCCCCAATTTTGGGAAAAAGGGGACTGAAAAATGAAAATTGCGTGTGGCATATTGATTTTCACTGATTTTCATTTCTCAGCCACCGTTCCCAAAATTGGGGAGCTAGAAGGGCACCGAAGGGTCAAATTCAAAAAATAAGCAAATACTCGAACTCAGCGACCTCAAAAACCTCATGAACGACAGGTCACACGTTATTTTTCATTTTTTTGAATTTTGACCTCATCAAGGGGGCCAATAAGAGGATTTAGAGGGGTTGGTTGAAAAAACCGATTACATATTCGAACTCAGCGCCTTCGAATCAGTAGAAATCGATACGTTTCATCATTTTTTTTCAATTGTGGGCAAAATTGTGGACCCCTGTATCCCCCCCCCGGGGGGTGAAGGGATCCCATCAAAGATTGTGATTTTAATAATAAATGATTAGTTACGAAGTTATAAAATCTTATTTTCTGTTTTTTTGGGTAATGATGCATTTTCATCTCAATAATGAGTTTTCCAAAACGCATTAAGTCAGAATTTGTTTTCCAAAACGCATCAGAATCCCAATCTGTTTTCCAAAACGCATTAGTGCTGTTTTTTCTCAGTCCATTGTGGATAGGTAACAATGTTTGAAACTTCGCAATGTCACCTAGTGTATCGAGGGTCGTCCCAACTACTATGTTAAAAAGGTTTCAAACCGAATGCGCATGATTTGTTGAATGGAAAAGTTTTTTTCGTTTATCTCCAAAACACTTTTTTCTCGTTAATGCGTTTTGGAAAACGACTCTTCATTTCAATTTCCCGTCTCGGCAAGTACGTTGTACGTTATGGACATATTTTACAATTTTAGACGAAAATTTTTTCAGGAGAAAAATATGGATTTTATTTAAAAGTGCGAATTTTGGAAAATAAGTCATCAATTTGGGCAATTCACGCTTAAAGATGGTAAAGTTCATTTTGGTCTTTTTTATTGTTTTTTTTTCGAAGCTGAAAAATTCTAAAATTTTCTAAAGGCTTCGAACTTCTTGAATTCCTTTCCAAACGATGCAGGGTTGCGTTCAGAAATGATCAACAGTCAACAGCAGTCAACAGAGTGTTGATTTTTCTGTTGATGGAAATGAAGCCGCTGATTGGTAGTTGATAGCAAAAAGAAATGAAAAATGAGCATTTATGAACGCCTCTGTTGTTCCGTTGATGAAAATTTAAGCAACCAGCAATTTTTTCTGTCCTTTGTAGCTAAATTTATTTTATTTCTGCTTGATTTTCCACTGATAAGTGATAACAGATCGTTTTAATCATTTTAATGTATCAATGAACAAATTCGACTGTAGAAAATAGAAATTTTACAAAAAATGTGTAAATGGTGAAAAAGATTTTTCAAAGTTTACTTTTTATGAAATTCGAGACTCAAATTACTCAATTCTCAAATAGAAATTATCAACTTTTGTGTTCGTGTTATTCTTGATATTTAGGTACTTGGGTACATTAGCTCTGCATTGAAGTAATTGTCAAAGAAGATTAAATTATGTAAACTGATATTTAATTTATTTTACGTAAGTGAAGTTGCAAGATATTTTTTATTTGCATTACTTTCAATGGTGATAAACTGATGAAGTGCAATCTTATGCACTAGCACTACATATGAAACGAAAAATATTTTATGTTATGCACAAAAATGTTTAGAAACTTGCATTAATTACTTATTATTCATTAATTCCTTTACAAATTGCAAAAAAAGGTTACTATTTAATCTTACTTTAAAATCAGAAAATCCAAAAGCAAGTAAATTACTCTGTTGTCAACATTCGACATACTCCCCGAGTACGTTGAAGTGTTGACAGAAAATTTTGTTCTTTTAAGAAAAATCGGACTGTTGATCCCTGTTGATGATAACAAAACATCAACAGAGTAAAATCTGAACGTGTCAACAGATCAACAGTAAACAATATAGAATTTCTGAACACTTTTTTTTGTCAACAGGCGTCAACGTGATGATTTGTTGACGCTGTTGACCATTTCTGAACACACCCCAGGAGATTAAAAATAAGGTATATACGGAATTTCAAATTTTTACCTCAATTAGATCAAATTTTTACACTTTGTACTTTTGGAGGATCATGGAGTAAGTAAATAATTTTGATTTTTAAAAAATTCGAAAAATTCGAAAAATGAACTCGAGCAACTGAAATTTTTGGATATGAAGCTCTTTTCAAATGTACTTTCAATTTTTTTTTCGGTTCAAAATTTTGCTGCCTGTTGAAATTCCTCCCTTGCGTATTATGTATATATGTAGTAAAAATTCATCACTTACGTAAATGCTCTATAATTGCTGCCAATTTTCTGAATATGAAGATCATATTTGCTATCGATGAAAGGCTCCGTGGTCGCGTAGGTACAAGAGACAGCCACCAACGAAGCGAGATCTTGAAATTCGACATTATTCTCAGCTTTCGCTTTACCCAATCCACCATGAGCATGGCCGACTTTAAATACCACTGGATATTTCGGCGAATTCATCTGCACCGCAAAATGATATTTAAGCAAACTGCACGAAATACAAACGTCCGTGGAAAATTTTCCATATTACAAAGCGGCATTCGGCTTCCACTTACCATTTCCCTATTGCTAGGATAATAGGTTTGTTCTATCAAAGGGAAATTATCCTTGCCCAGGCGTTTCTGTATTCCGAGTAGGTGGGCGTACACCCAAGGTTTATCCTGCAAAACGAACAATTTCTCAGAAAATGTAACAACGTAACATAACCATCCGAAGGAAAATATTTACCTGAAAGTTATAAATAGCATTTAAAGAGTTTATACTAGGAACGCCAGCGTACATAAGGCCGAATAATATACTTTTATAATTTTCACCGGCGTCTCGTAGGTTTTGACGGACTAAGATGAAATTAGGTCGAAATACTCTGCAATCGAGATGACATATTCGATATTATGCATACAAGACTCCCTGGTGTCGAAAAACAATCCAGATACGTCGGAATGATTATTCTTTACCTGATCACTTTAGATCCAGTTCGATAGACAGGCGTACTGACAACTAGACCTTCTTGTAAACTACAAGTCACCGAGATATCTTTAAATTGAGCTTGCTCGACTCGAATGTCGTAGTCGCCGTGTAATTTACGACCACGAAAATATTTCGTCCTGTAATCAGCAATCAAAAAAGAAATTCGTGAGAATTTTAAAATTTTTTCCTCTCTTCAAATTTACGAATACTGACCAGTCCGTTTGCGGATCATCGATAACTAATAATGTGAAATGTTTGTCTTTATTGTAAGCTTGTTGACGTACACTGGATGCACTTTGGGTTACAGCGCCTGAAATTATCAATTTTTTTACTTTTCTGACCGGCGGATTAAAAATAGGTATCAAAATAATCAGAAAACGTACACGAAAAAAAAAAAAACAGGTCAACATTTTTAAGCTTTTCAAGTGCTGTTTGAAGTTAAATAGGTGATTTTTTAGTATTTTTCACGCTGATCAGCAACAAAATAATGAAAAAATTCCATCACTACAGGATTTTTCACAATTTGAATTTCTTGTTGAACACTTTTTTTTACACTTTTTGATAACTTTTGACACTGAAAGTCAATTTTTTGAGGAAAAGAAGTGTTCAACAACAAAAAAAAAATTAAATCTAAATTATATAATGTAAAATTTCCTTTCGGCAGAGTCCAATTAGTATTTTTTTTCAGGCTTAATTTTCGAGATATCTTAGTTGAAAGATAAACTTTTTTTATATTGAAAATATCTCAAAAACTACCTATTCCTCCTAGGAAACAATTAATTGGACTCAACAGATGGAAAATTTTACGCTCTACAATTCATGTTCTATTCATTTTTTTTTCGAGGCTTGATTTTCCCTGAAAATCGATTTTTTGTAATGAATCACATTTTCAACTAAAATATAATTGAAAGCTAAGCCTCATAAGAAAAAACTAATTAGACTCCACAGAAAGAAAATTTTACCTTCTACAATTTATGTTCTATTATTTTTTTTCGTTGAAGCGTTCCTTTGCTCAGAAAATTGATTTCAAGGGTCAAAAGTTAACAAAAAATCTAAAAAAGAAATTCCAAAAAAATCCAAATTGTGAAAAATCTTTGGGTGATGAAAATTTCTCACTATTTTTCTCGTGATCAGCGCGAAAAATACTGTAAAAATCACACATTAAACTTCAAAAAGCATTTTCAATGTCGTCCTGCGTAATGCATGCAACTTGCATTACACATGTGTTAAATAAGTTGCCTGATTTGATTTTCAGCAACCGGTTATGGGCAAGGTGGTGGTTGGAGGGTCGATTTCTTATTTTTAGGATGATTTTTAAATACATATAAACATTCTACAATCTGCCATTGAATTTTTTTGTGAATTATATATGTTCGTATGTTTAAGAATTTTAATGGTTTTGACTTCACAGAATTTGAATATTTGAGATAATGAGTCGATATTAATGCTTGATAAAAATGAATATTTTGAATTTGGTAGCTCAATGGTTCCTAAAGGAATGAAAGAGAGTATAGGAGGGGTGTAGGGGAGGGAGTTCTTCCTGAAATTTCGAAAATTTTACACAAAAGAAACAAAGGAATTTAAAATCGAAAATTAGTAAGAGTTATTTCTACCCTTCTGTTTCGGATCACTGGATTTTAGATCAAGATTTCAGATTAAGTTTTGAGAAACAGATTTTAGTTTTAGGGGTTTTCAATTTTGAATTTCAGAATAATTATCAGCTCTAGTGTTTATTCAAATAATCGAGTTTTTTTTTTGGTGATTTTGGGTTTTGGGTTTAATAACTTTTGGTTTCAACCACCAGAATTAAAAATCAAATCCTGAAATGAACTCGAAGTTTTGTTTAGAAGGGAGGTATCCCAACTCGAAGTAAAATTTTGAGCCGAAATAAAAATAAATTGAAAGGAATCATAAAATAACCCCATATCTGAAGTTTCAGGAGCTGAAGTTCAATTTTCGAATTTCGGTGAATTTTTGGAATTTTAAAATTACCTCATCGCTCTGCAAAATAAGAAAATTTTATACAATCAACAAAAAAGGCTGAAATTTGGTATAAAGCCTATTTTTGATCTCTCGAATCGATTGGAAGTGGTTTCGATACGTTTTGGAGCATTCAGAAAATTCTGAAATTTTTCAGCACTGGAGAAAAGCTTAAGTATCAAAATGTTCCATATGAAATTTAGCAATTCTAATCTCGGATTACCTACCCTTAAAGGTGACCTATTTGATCGATTAAAATATAATTTTTCGAAATTCGTGACTTCGAGTTCAAATTGATATTTTTTGACAGAAAATTTTCTTGAAAAAAAAAACTTTTCTATCCAGCACTGAAGAAAATCCCATAAAAATGGCCGGTGTCTACAGGAACTGTTTATGACACCATTCAAAAAACTTTCTCAGACATTTTCACCCTTCTACATTTTCGGTTTTAACCTCCTTCCCCAACATTAAATTTTTGATTCATAGGTCGTCAGTTTAATTAGGACGTTTAATCTGATCATTTTTCAATTTTAATTTCCAATAAATCCGATATCATCATATCAAAAATTGAAATTTTTACTCATCATTACCAAAACTTTATGTTCGGATAAACAATGAATTAGAATAATGCTTGAATGGAAATGGTAAAATGGCAGATAACACTTCATCAATTTTCAATTTGAAGCTTGATTACCTTTTTACATGTGCGGATTCGATACTCGTCCTAAAGAGCTAATTCACATGTTTTTTGTTCAAAAGGAGAGGAAAAATACAAAATTCCCTGTCAATTTCATCAAACGCTTAGGATATTGTATTTTAAAAATAGAAATTTACATGAGAAAACGAAAAAAGGTCTGAAATGACGTATGTGCCTGGGGGAAAAAGTGAAAATTTTGTCCCCACGATTTTTGGAATGTGACTAAAAGTTTTCTTCCCTTCAGCATAGTTATTAGCGGAGATAGTAAGCAAAATACCAGAAATTTCTGGCTCAGGTCGATTTTTTCGTCTAACTATAGGTATGCAATACACTTGATAGTGAAAGTGGAGAAAAAATGGTTATTTGAAAAGTTGGTGGTATAAGTAGTGATTTTTAGGCAATTGTAACCTGAAAGTATATCCATTGAAAATTTGAAAAAAAAAAATTAAAATAGTGATTTTTAGTTCTTAAAAATATAATATTGTCGCTCTAAAGCCATCAAATTTTTTTTGAATGGCAAACTTCGAACACTTTCTTTCAAAAATTTCTGCTCTGGCTGCATTCAAGCTCGATGAATTAATACATTTTTTGAGAAATGTAAGATAAACAATTCCATTTCCACGTAATTAATTGTATCAACCCTTTTCCTTCACTTTCCCAGAAAATTTGACTACATATTTTGAAGCAAAAAAATGTGTCCGCCACTTTTTATGGACCTAACTCAGTAAAAAATTGATAGAGATGTGCACTTCCTTTTCTCCGAACGTATTTTAGATAAAAGAGGTCTAGAAAAATTGAAAAGTCAAGGAAAGACTTTTGTAAAATTTCAGTAATGACGAGTAAAAATTTCAATTTTATGATAGAATGATATCGGATTTATTGGAAATCAAAATTGAAAAATGATCAGATTAAACGTCTTAATTAAACTGACGACCTCTGAATCAAAAAATCAATGTTGGGGAAGGAGGTTAAAACCGAAAATGTAGAAGGGTAAAAATGTCTGAGAAAGTTTTTTGAATGGTGGTGAAAAAAGTGATTTTTTCTTGAGCAGTTCCTGTAGACACCGACCATTTTTATGGGATTTTCTTCAGTGCTGGATAGAAAAGTTTTTTTTTCAAGAAAATTTTCTGTTAAAAAATATCAATTTAAACTCCAAGTCACGAATTTCGAAAAATTATATTTTAATCGATCAAATAGGTCACCTTTAAGGGTAGGTAATCCGAGATTAGAATTGCTAAATTTCATATTGAACATTTTGATACTTAAGCTTTTCTCCAGTGCTGAAAAATTTCAAAATTTTCTGAATGCTCCAAAACGTATCGAAACCACTTCCAATCAATTCGAGAGATCAAAAATAGGCTTTATACCAAATTTCAGCCTTTTTTGTTGATTGTATAAAATTTTCTTATTTTGCAGAGCGATGAGGTAATTTTAAAATTCCAAAAATTCACCGAAATTCGAAAATTGAACTTCAGCTCCTGAAACTTCAGATATGGGGTTATTTTATGATTACTTTCAATTTATTTTTATTTCGGCTCAAAATTTTACTTCGAGTTGGGATACCTTCCTTCTAAACAAAACTTTGAGTTTATTTCAGGATTTGATTTTTAATTCTGGTGGTTAAAACCAAAAGTTATTAAACCCAAAACCCAAAATTACCAAAAAATACTTGATTATTTGAATAAACACTAGAGCTGATAATTAGTATGTTGTGTAGTTGACCATTACGAATGTAAAACGCGAAAAAAATCAGGCTTTAATTTTTTGTGGGGGGGGGGGGGGTGGTACATTTTTTCTCTTATTTGCCTGGACTACCCATTCAATTTTCGAAAAAGTTGCTAAACGATCCCCCTTCAAATTTCAACTTCATTACCTTGATAAAATCAAATGTTCACATTTTGCAATATCGCAGGCTGCAGAGCTATGGACACGGGGTGATTTTCAATTATCAATAATAATTTACCAAAATTTGAAAAATAAACTCCAGGTAAAGTATGAAAATTTGGAATTTTTAAACACTATGATCCATTTGATTTTTCGATGGTTTATTATTTTTAAAAATTACTGATTTCAGAGAAGGAATTCTGAAATTTCTTCAAATTCTTCAGATTTTCCTTAAAATGGCAATCAATGTATTATAAAGAAAGAAATTGCAAATAAGAAATATCAAAAAAAAACGAAATTCAAGAAGATTCGTTGAATTTTTTTCAAAATTGTTTGAAAAATGGAAAGAGGAATTTATTTAACTATTTCAATTACATACAAAAAATAAGACCGATTTTTTTTCATTTAAAAATAAGGGCCAAAAATTGCCCTTGGCCCAGGATCGGTTATTGAATTAAAATCCATATTATTTTTTTCCAAGAAACATTTTCAGCCAAAAAAAAAAAGGTTCTTAACTCAAAGTTACGAATTTCGGAAAATTATGCTTTAATCGATCAAATACGTCACCAATATGGGTAATTCGCATGTAATTCGCTATTATATGTGCTAAAGTCCGTATGGACCGCTTTTATGGGCTTTTCTTCAATTATGGAAAACTCACAAATTTTCTGGAGGCTTCGAAACGTCTCCAAACCATTTCCAATCGATTCGGGAGGTCAAAAATAAGATATATACCAAATTTCAGCTTTTTTCGTTGATTAGATCAAATTTTCATATTTTGTAGGACGAGGAGATAATTTTGAAGTTATTTTAAAAATTCGTCAAAATTTAAGAAATGCACTTCAGCACCTGAAATTTTGAAAATAAAGTTCTTTTATAACGTACCCACTTTCAATTTAATTTTGTTTCGGCTCAAAATTTTACTTTGAGTTGGGATACCTCCCTTGATAAGAGTTCTTAAAGTAGTGAAAAATGCATGTTTTTTTTGGTTTTGATTCTTTCAAAGCATGTAGCACCCAATTTTGGAATCTGAAAAAAATGTTTATGATGCCTGGCCACTTATCAGAATTAACAAAAAATTTTCCAGTCATGAGATCCCTCCAAGAATTTTTTTTTTGAAAATTTCAACATGAAAAAAAGGAAAAATGTGAACTGAAAATTTTCAAAAAATTCTCATGAGGGGTAAGCAGTTTTTTCGATGGTTTTATACTAAAAGTAACATTTTGGGTCACTTTTGACCGATCCTGGGTCAAGGGCCATTTTTGACCATTCATCAGGAAAGGGTCTTTGTTAGAAGTGACAAAAAAATGAACACCTGAAATTTTAGATGCAGTTTTTTTTGGATGTAAGTAAATTTTTTCGTTATATTTTTATTTCGACTCAATATTTTACTCTCGGTTGGGATATCTGCCTCGTTAAATGAAATTCATCCAACCTATTTTGTACAAAAAAATTCCTACAAATTCGATCTAAGAAATAAAAATTTCACCCAATTTAAAAACTGAAAAAGCTCCAAGCTTTGAAAATTTGCCAACACCAAATCTTGGACAAAATATCCCCACGAAACATTCACATCGATCAATCCCGCCTGTGCCTTATAAAAATCACCACCACTCACCAATCAATGAAGCGCCTTGATCACGAGCGACGCCAGTCAACGATTGTACTCGCTGCAATAACGATTCTCTCGTCTTTGCAGGACTGGTCGGTGCGCTGATGGTTTTCGAAGATGGTTTATTAAAACTGAGCGACATATCGGCCCCACTAGTCGTATGTGTCGTATCGGTATCCGTACGGGTAGAACTATATTGTTTTTGTTTAGCTGATTGTGCGGCGGCTGGTTGCTGCGTACCCGAGGGCCTCTGGACCCCTTGTTGAGCAGCTTCTTCATCGTCCAATTCTGAGGATAAATCCCCAGAAGAGAATCTACAACCATAAACGAATTAACCCATACACCAAATATACACAAAAAAGCACGACGAGACGCCTCTATCTATATTTACAAAACAAACGTAAACATCAGCAGGAAAAAACAACTTGTTATTTCACGTTCCAATTTCAAAGCCCTTTTTCGTACGAGATGCACCCTCATATAAAAATCCGCCGTAGCACTCGAAAATCTAGGTAAATGTGTTACCAAGATAAGCGTTTTTCCCTTTTACGTTCGAAACGAGCGACGGAAATAATCGAATTAATTCGCCCGCCACGACCCTTTCGCATTTTTTCCTATATTTCACTCGACTACAAAAAATAGGGTCGAAATTGCTTCATTTTTTTACCCATTTCCAAAAGAGGTTTTCGAAAGAAGCCAAAGCTGGCGAAATTCTCACTGCGGCGTATTTAGGGACGATTTGAAATGGCAAAATTACCTCGTGACAGTTCCATTCGCGAGTTGGAATTAACTCGATATTGGCTCAGCAGGAATCGAGTTAATTGGAATTTCGTCGAGTCAAACTGACTGTTTTCCACTTTACCGTGGCGGTTTTCTGTTTCTCGCGAAATATGATTTCAACCATCGCGTTGCCTGGAGATTTACCGCAGGTTAACGTAAGCAATAGAGTTCCCTCCAGTGCGCTAATTAAATACCAACTCGTCGGCTTCGTTAAGCAACTCGAGTTGGAAAATTCGCCGGAAAGCCAATAAGGCGTTTTTCCTTCGACAAAGTCGACAAAATAACGCCCAAAGTACGTGAGATGGTGGAATCATTCCAACCATGGTAATGCGAATGAGCTTACGCGTAAAAGTATATAGCTTGTAATTTCCAACGCCCAACAGGCTTTTATGCCAGCGTACTAAAAAGGTCTATCATACGTGTTCGTAAAAGATTTTTAAAGTTTGCGTTTTCCATTTCTTTTTCTTGAAACGTGACTATTCTCGCTAATGTATTTGAATATTAAAAAAACTCTTGCGAGTCAAAATCTTACCTTCTTTTTAAGTAATTGACATTGGAAGTTATAGACTGTTTGAAGCTTAAGAAGGAAATTTTGAATTTTTATAGTCGCTTTTGAAACGAAATTACAATAGAACAGCGATTCGTTCTCGTCGGCAGTTCATTAATATTCGACCAGCCTGAAACACAGAAATTTTCGTACTAATTAAAGAGATCCGTGCGTGCCTGTGTACAGCGACGATATAGCTATTTCGTTGCTGCACTGACTGTAATGAATTAACCGAAGCTGAAATACAGTGTCTTTCTGATTAAAAACTAGAATACGTTCGACTGGTATCATTAATTAGTCCTCATCAATCGATTCCTCCTTAACGAAAGGCTTAATGGAAATAACAACTCAAACATTGTTCATCGTTAATGTATCACACACGTGTCACCGTCGTTGTTGCCGTGTCAACGATAAAACCCAATTATCCGCGTATCGTTTTTGCTTTGTACATATTACATAATCTGAGTATATCGTGTAACGCAAATGTGAAGGAGGATGTTTATTTTAGGGATTAATAAATTACTCGATACGCTAGAAAAAGGGTGTAAAACCGGAAGTGGAACCGGAAAAAAGGAAATTTTATTTAAATTAGGAAGCGGAAACCAGAATGAATTTTTTTTCAAAAAATGGTAGTTGGGAGGGTAACCGCCCGTTTTCCCGAATCGAGATTCCCGAACGGACATTTTCCCGAATGGATTATTTCACGAATATATTTTTCACGAATACTTTTTCCCGAATGCAATTTTCCCGAATGCTATTTTTTCCCGAATGCTATTAGAAAACGAATATGTTACCTACAATATTTTTTAAAAATTTTTTTTGCCTTTCTGTTCAGTCATCAACATTGGAAATTTTTTCAAGATTTATTTACAAAACTACTTAAATTTATAACACAATAGTATGCGCCAGAGTTCAATTTGCTCTTCTTTTCTTTGCCATCTTTTATTTCTTTATAGGCAGGTATGTTGTACATACATAAATATTTAGCCAGGATAAAATCAAGGAAAAACCCAAATCATTCAAAAAGTTGCATTAAAAATGGAAGGGAGGGGATAGATAAAGAACTGAGAATCACAAAGAAAAGTGAATACCTTTCCTTTGAAAAAAATTGGCACAATTGTCAAATTTCTTGAAGGAAGGAGTTGACTCCTGACCGTCACCTCCTCAAAACTAATTGATGAAGTGAGTCTATTGTGACGCAGTCATCAACATAGATCTTCGACATCTTTGGAAACCCGAAAAGCTCTATAAGAAAATCGACCATTAGTGAAATCGGCCATTCGTGAAATCGGCCATTCGTGATTTCTATTCGGGAAAATTGCATTCGGGAAAAAGTATTCGTGAAAAAAATATTCGTGAAATAATATATTCGGGAAAATGTCCGTTCGGGAATCTCGATTTGGGAAAAAGACCTGTAACCAGTTGGGAGGAAATAATTGGGCTCTAGGGTGAACCGTTCTACACCATTTTCAAAAAATAAGACAGGGTGTCCACAATATTTAAGAAATAATTTTCCTTGACTTTTCCAAGTTTTCCAGACCTTTTACACATGATGTTTATAAAACGGGGGGAGGAGGGGAGGGAGGGTAAAAAGACTGGAAATGATGGCCTTTTTTAAAAATAAGGATGAAGCTTTAAATCACAAAGAGGAGGATAAACTGGGGGTCATTATAGGGCATGGGGGAGACAGATCGGAAAAGTAAGTTGATAATCGAGCTCAGCACCCTCAAATTAGTAGAAATCGATATGCTACACGATATATTAATTTTTTGTAAGGGTTTCTCAAAATTGGGAGGGTTGGGGGGCACTGATGGGCCGGATCAAAAAAATGAGTAAATATTCGAACTCAGTGCCCCCAAAAACCAAACAAACGACATGTCACACGTTATTTTTCATTTTTTTGAATTTTGACCTTATCAAGGGGGTTGATAGGGGGGTTCAGTGTGGTCGGATGAAAAAACTGAGCACATATTCAAACTCAGCGCCTTCGAATTAGTAGAAATCGATGTGCTACTTCATTTTTGCAATTTTTTTGAATTTTGACCAAAATTGAGGACCCCTGTGCTCCCCAGGGGTGTCGAGATCCCATCTTGAAAAGTAATTAGTCGAAAAATAGATAAAAAGTTCTCCTTACAGTAATTTTTTCTGATTTTTAAATGGTAGCCCTTAGCTTTTGTAATCATCATGAAAGTTGAGCTTTCATCACAAAAGCTCAACTTTGAACTTTTCAAAATGTGATTATCAATTTTGAATCTCCTTTTAATTCTCTACAAAACCGCACCAACCGATTCATTTTTTACTAAACTAATTTCGAGATATGAGCCTTCAAAGTTGAGCCATTTCGCAAAAAATCACAATTATACGAAAACTACGAGGGCCACCCCACCCTCTGAAGGTTTAGGATCAAAATGACAGTGATTCCTTCATTAGACCATCAAGGGGAACCTGTAAAAATATTTTGAGCGAAATCGGAAGATCCTAGGTCAAAACCAGCTCGAGTTGACATGGAATGAGCCATTAGTAGAAATCGATATGACACATGCTATTTTCATTTTTTTTGCATGTGTTTTCTTAAAATTGGAGGGCTAAGGGGATACTAAAGGGTCGAATCATAAAAATAAACAAATATTCGAACTCACTGCCCTCAAAAACCCAACAATTCACACGTCACACGTTATTTTTCATTTTTTTCAATTTTAACTTCATCTGGGGGCGGATGGGGGGGGGGGGGGGGGGGGGTAGAGGGGATGGATGAAAAAAGTGAGCACATATTCGAACTTAGCGCCTTCGAATTAGTAGAAATCAATGTATTACTTCATTTTTTCCATCTTCTTGAATTTTGATCAAAATTGAGGACCCTTGTGCCCCCTAGGGGCGTTGAGATCCCATCTTGAAAAGTAATTAGTTGAAAAATGCATAAAAAGTTCTCTTCATAGTAATTTTATCAGATTTTTTAATGGAGTCCCTCATCTTATGCACTTATCATGAAAGTTGAGCTTCCATCACAAAAGTTCAACTTTGAATTTTTCAAAATGATTGTGTTTATCAATTATGAATTTCCTTTCAATTTTCTACAAAACAGCACAAACAAATTCATCTTGGACCTAACCGATCTCGATATATGAGCCTTCAAAGTTGAGCCATTTCGCAAAAAATCACAATTATACGAAAATTACGAGGGCCACCCCCGCCCGTCTTCCTGAAGGATTAAGATCGAAATGAGAGTGATTCCTTCATTAGACCATCGAGGGGAACCCGTTAAAAATTTTTAAGCGAAATTGGAAGACCCAAGGTCAAAACTGGTCGAGTTGACATGGAATGAGCCCTGGTAAAAATTTTCCCCCTTGCATCAACGCATTAACCCTTGACCTTGCTAAATATTGTCCCTGAAATATGTTTATTTTCAAAAATATTGAGAAATTGAAAATAAATTCAATTTTTTTGATAAAAATAGCATTAAGTAGATACCATTGATTTTTTTCAAAAATTATCATTAGAGTTCATCTCCCTCACCCTAGCTAAAAATATTGTCCCTAAAGTATTATTATTTTCAGAAAATATTGAATAATTGAGAACAAATTCAAAAATTTTTGCCAATCTTGGACCCCCCCCCCAAAAAAAAAAAAAATATTCTTCCACTTATATCGTTTTAGGTAAGCACCTCGTTTTTCAAGGATACTTTGAAAAAATTATTTTTTGTGGTTTTTAAATTTCCTGTGAAAGAATTGAAAAAAATAATTTATGAGAGAATTTTTCTTAAAATGGGATTCAATGTGGATACTTGATTTTTCTTAACATAATCATCGACAAGGATTTCCCACCCAAACAGTATCTACAGAATCTAAAAAATAAAAATTCCTGCCACTTTCTGTTTTTTTTTGTTTTGCAATTTTCATTTTATTTTTCTTGCTTTTAAGTCACTCAAAAGAGATCACTTCTTTACAAATTGACAAACAAAATGAAAAAATTTCAGATGTGTAATAAATTCTCGAAATCAACAGGCAGGATTTTAGCAAGAGCTTTCAAACGAATTTTGTTGAACTTTTCCCCTGAGCTTTAGAAAAACATATCCTCCTTCTCTACTTTTCGTTATTTTTAACTGATAAATTTTAATCGTTAGAAATTTAATTGCCTCCTCCTTCTCCTCCTCAAAAGGTTGTACGTATTCCAATTTGTCTATGAATCTGACCCCAGCGCAACCAGGACAAAAATCTTAAACCCCCAAAAATACCCTTGGAAGTTAGAACGAATTTCATGGATCTTTTACCAGTCTTTAAGGCAAAAAATTAATAAATTTTAGAGGGAAAAATGATTCAACACGAATGAAGGAACTGTGAACTTTTCAAAAAATTTTAAGTTTAAACACATACTCGTAATATAGAAATTTTTGATGAATTTCAGAACATATTTATCCTTATAAATTCATCAAACTTCCAAACTTAAGAAGGGAAAATAATTTAGCCCGAGCGAAGTCGGAGCAAAAATGTTTGAAAAATTGAAATATCAAATACACACAAGAAAGAGCTGAGAGCATGAATATTTCATTACTCGAAAATAATTTGAAAAAGTTTTAGGTACCAAACTGATCAACTTTTAACAAAGTTGAATTTTTTGGCCTCGCCCAACCGTGGCAGTTGTAGTATGTATTGAAACTGACAAAAAGTAATCAAGATTTTCTAAAGAAGTGAACTAAACATGAAGGCAACTACGAGTACAGTGTCGAAGGTCAGTCATATAAAACGAGAGTCCTAATTTTGAATACTACCAACATAATGCTATTTTATTAGAATGGAAAATTTTTTACGATTTTATTAGGTAAATATCGAAAAGTTATAGAAACTGTCAATTTAATCTTCAATTCGTGCAAAATTTTAGTAAATTTTGAAAATTGTCATTCTAACAAAAAGTTATCAATTGAAAAAGTTTAAAATACTTAATTTAATTATTTGACACTTTGATAGAAAGTCATCTCTTATCATGTCCATGAATCAAAAGCTTTTGCTCTAGAGCAAATCTGGTATTTTTTTCGCCCTCGGAGAGTTGACAAAACCAAATTGCAAACTACAACAAAAAAACATTGAGAAAAGCCCCAAAAAAATTGTATTCGAAAAATGTTTTGAAAATGGCTCTGAGAAGGTTTTTGAATTTCTTGAACCCATTTGTACGTAGGGTTATTTTAGTCCTTACTAAATTTCTGGCCGACTTGTTGACTTTGGAAAATAGGATTGAGATTAAAATTGAAAATTCTTCGTCAAATAGTTTCAATTTTGTACCCTCCTCACCTCAGAAGGTCGAATTTCAAGTTTGGGGTCAAAATGACCTCCGAAATTGATTCAACGAGTCGAAAAACATGGATTTCGATACCTCATTCGATAAAAATAAAAAATCTTCAACTTCGGTCACACCCACTTTTCAAAATTTCAAAGAATCGAGAAGCTCAATCTCTTTTCATGTTTTTGATACGACATAGTTCGGGTAACACCATAATGGCCCACCCAGTAGTACAAATAGTTAATAGTGCAGGGTGAAATGAAAGAAAAAACATACTTCAGATTTTGACCAAATTCACAGAGATGACACAATCGTAAGTTGAAAACTCTCTACACAAAACTCCGGCCCTCTTTTTGAAATGTAGTTGGAGTTAGAGGCCTCAAAGTTGACTATTTTCAGATTTAAAAAATTTTTTTTGGTCAAAAATTGAATTTTTTACTCTCAGACCTACGAGCATTTTATCCCCATCAAAAATTTCAGCTCAGTCGGTCACTGTGTTTTCGAGAAATCGTTACGAATTGTTTTTGGCAGCTGGGAACGTAACGTTTCAAAATTTTTTTGGAGATGAACTTACCTTGTAACTTCAAAGGTACAAAAAGTTCGTAAATGAATTTATTTTTTGCAATATTCCAACTTCCAATCCTTCAATTTCCGGTTCAAGTTTTTCTCTTTACAAGACACATTTCTCAATCGAAAGTCGAAGAAGAATAAAAACTGAAATGTTTTTTCAACTTTTATAAATTGAGGCAGGGCCGGACTGAATGGGAGGTGGGATCAACTTGCCCCCTCCAATAACATCAAAATAGCATTTCCGTCGAAAAAAATTATGTTCATGGAAAATTTTCCGAAAAAGGGAATTTTCATTTCACGAAGGAAAAAATAGGAAAAATTGCGTTTCGAGTCGGAAATTCACAAGAAAATATACCGGATCTGAAAAATGAAAATTTTTGCTGTTTTCTGAATTTTTCTTTCCATTTTCATGTCGTTTTTCTTGTTTTATATTTACCCAAAAAAGAACTTCGTTTTTAATCTTTCTTTAAAATATTCAAGGAAAGAGGAAAACGTTGAAAATGTTTGCTCCTTGCAGTAAAATCATTAAAATCCTTTTCTCGTTTTTATTGTTTTTCTTGCCAGTAGATACCATGCAGTAAGAAATTTTCAATTTTCTCTTCCTCAATGAGCAAACTTTGGCTCGTGCCTAAAAAAAAGGTAACGCTTTTTCCGGCTTTATCTTAATTTTTCAGAATGAAAATTCATTCCATTCCTCTAGGGACGGAATAAGCTGTCTTCAACCTTCAATTCTTTTCTTTTCGATTCGGCAGCAAATGTAACATCAGTTTAATTTTTCAAGGTTTTTGTAACCCACAATTTTATTTTTCATTTTCGTAAAATTTTTCTGTACTTTATAACACTCCAACTTCAATTTTTATCATTATCCGAGTTTTGGTTTCAAGTTGATTTTACAACACCATTTCAAGACTTAGTTTTCACACATTAAAGTTTCAGTTTCAGCTTTCTTTCTTATCAAGTTTCGGTGTCAATTTTCAAATTTTTCATTTTAATTTCAATTTTTAATTATTTCTTTTGTAACATTTTCAGGTATAGGTTTTAAATTTCTCATCTCAGAGTTCGAAGATCAAGTTTTTTCACAATTCAAGTTTCAGTTTCAAGTTTTATTATCGTGACTTTAGCATCAGGTTTCGAAAATTTAAAATTTACGTCCAAATTTTAGTCTTTATTTCAGCGTGAAAAAATTCACCCCAGTTCATCAGAGACTTGGTAGAATTCTTGACCCCACCCACAATAATACCTCATGGGAATAGAAACAAAAAAAATTAGTCTAGTCAGTAATCAATTAAAAATCGAATTAAAAGTCAATGACCGACACATTCAGCACGATTTTCCTTCCAACGCCGGATATTTTTAGAAAACGAATAAACGAGATATTTCAATAAAACCAAATCTCAGACAGAGGCGTTCCCAAGACTAAATTTACGGCGTTTCGAGTATGTGACTTATTCGACACCACCATATAAAATGATATATGTCCAGCGACGTCGAATACTCGCATTTACGGCGTTCAAGTAGGCAATTTAAATAACACGTAGAATTACAAGCCATCAAATTCATCAACTCGAGACAATTCGCAAACACAATCTACACATTTTTTTCACCATTTCTAAAAATTTACTCATCCTGCTCCCAAATTTTACTCCATCAAAAATTGAAAAATTATTCGCACAATCGAACTTGGAAAAATTACCAAACACCATCGATATTTTCCTTCGCACCAGCCAATTCGAACCTCGTCCTGTTCGGAACCATAAAACACCAATAAAAAATCCACACTAACCTTTTCCAAATTCGGCAAAATTCACACCAAATTCGCAAAAAAACTACACGATCGCGTATCTACGACGACTTCGAACTACGAAAAACCCGCACAATCGAGCTATAAACAAGACAAACGGTAACTGGTAAACGGTAACGTATCCGAACTCGAACTTTCTCAAGTTACACGCCCTTTTGCAGCGAATGCTGGGTTAGAAATTTACAGCTTGTAAAATCAATGCGCGTTTCGTGCTTTGAAAAAGCCGGCACAACGCCTCAAGCGAATTTTTCCCCAACTAAAAAGTTCAGTGGCTCACACATTTTCCTCCGTACAAAAGCCGAGGTCTACGAAACGAGAAAAATCTATATACTCGCACCACCAAAAACAGCCAGTCGTTACCAACGTCCAATTACATATTTACTATTAAACTTTTTCTTCGCTGTGCTCGTCCTCAATGCCACATTCGCTTCCTATCCAAGCAACGTAACATGGCGTGTGAAAAATTCACTTTCAATCCAACGACATGCTATTTTCTACCTTTCTTTATTCGTAGACGCCAAAGAGCTCAATTAAAATAGAAATTTCAGCTTTTATCGTGACATTTCGATGTACCTATGGGATAAGTACACATACCACGACTTATCGTACAAATAGAATTGATTTTTTGCCACATTTTCTCCTTCATACCAGAACCACATTCTACGTATAGTATTTTCACTTCACCGTAATCGGTTTTTCCTCCTTTTTTTTCAATCGTTAACCCATTATGTCGATGAATTACCGATATTATAGAATTGAATTTTTCCCCTTTCCGTATATTTTAGCTACCTCGAGCACGTCAGCTCGCTGTACTCTGTACGAAAATGGCTGTAATTCGATAAAAGCAACCAAGTAAGACAATTCTCCGCATGGAAGCAATTTATCGAGTGGATTTTTACATTTTTAACGAGCGAGCTTTTTAAGAGCTCGAGTACCCGATACCCTATTACCTATTTACCAACGTACTCGTACGGAACTGGGGTAATTTACGAAAATCGCAAGTCTCATAATTAATTACACGTCGCTCCGCGTAATTTCATCAAGTTCAACCTGAAAACTCTTCGTTGTGCAGTATAGGTACCGGTAGTTGAATATCTAATGTATTTGTTATTGATGTACCTCGACTCAGCGGTGAATCAGTCAAATATTGTGTACGAATCATCGGCTAGAAGTAAATTCATTAACGAAAAGGTTCTCTTCACATTTTATCGCCAGAATGGTTTGCTATGAATCATGATTTATTCATAAATTTCGTCGTTCGGTTGTATAGGTAGGTGTTTAGGTAGAAAAATCATCAACCAGGGTATTCTGGTTCCATTCCCAGAAACCTGCTTTTATGTAGTTAACCTTTGACTTTCGAGTATCTTCATTTTCTTCGCTACGTTTATATCCTCGTAGAAAATGGTTATAGTGGAATCAAATTAACGATTATTTTCTGAATAATTTTTACTTCTAATAAACTGAGAAAATCAAAATTTGAAAATTAAAAAAAGAGTCTAAAACAGAATATTTCAATCTTTTGTTAAAATACATCGTTCATTAAAAATTTAATAAAAATCAATATAATAATATGCTTACAATATGCTTACGTAACAGCATAAAAATTTACGTAAAAATAATTTTCATACATCCATATTTTTTTTGGAATGTGAAAATACCGATTATTTTACTCGATATTTTTTTGTAACGACAATCTGGCTAATAAAGGAGAAGATTTTTCAAAAACTTTCCAGCCAAAAACACAAACATTTTTATCAAATTCAAACGCACCAGCTTCAAAAATATATAAAAAATTATGAAAATTTGAAACATAAGGTAAATGCGTCAAAATTGACTAAAATCAATTTTTTGATAATTTTCCAAGGAATAAATCAGTAACCCGATGAAAAAAATTTAGATCAAATCATATCTGATTTATTTAGAATTACATCAAATTTTATCTGTTTTGATAAAATTATATCTCAAAAATGTCCTAATAAAATTATATGTATCCAATTACATCTGGGTTTTCCAGATGTAATTTGATAAAATCAGATGTAATTTGATCAGATTACATCAAACTAAATAAGGTATAATACCAATACTTATGAATCACTTTTTCTTTGAATTCATGTCCTGACGTTATTTATGAACAAATTTTGGTGATTTTTTTTTAAATAAACGTTTAACCCTCCTCTACAAAGTAGCACAGTTGAATTTTGAAAAAATTGATTTCTAGTACTTTGTATCTGGGCTTAAAAGACCCAGAAAAATTACGTTTTTTTGAGGGGTGCTACCAATTATGGATCATCAGATGAAATCCAAGTTATTAATTTTTTTTTCACTTTGGCTATATTTTTAGCATTACAAAGATGGTCTTCAAAGATTTTCATCATCAAATCGTTGAAAAACCAAAGTTGAAAAACTACCAATTGTGGATCGATCCATAATTGGTACCACAATTTTTGATCCGCAATTGGTAATGGAAAAAAATGAGAAAAGTTGACACTTTAATGCCTTGTACTCGGACTTGCTTACTTCCATATCTATACGGGGGGGGGGGGGATACAAGACTTTGCATCTTTGAAAAAAAAATGCAAACAATTTTAAAACCAATTGTGGATCAAAATTTATTTTAAAAACTAAAAACCAATTACGGATCAAACCAATTACGGATCACCTTCACTTTAAAATTACACTGTAGGGATCTAAGATTGGGACATTTTTGAGATTTGATCAGATCTGAAAATTTTTAAAGGAAATCAAACGCACCGAACCTAAAACCGAAAAATGCCTACCTACGTAAGTTTTTTTGTAACCCCAAAGCGTCCGTTTCAAAGATATCAAATTTTTTGCAACATAAATGTGCCAAAATTTTGCGATTGATTTTTATTTTGATAATTTCTTGGGATAAAAATCTGCATATAAGCAGATTCAGAAACTCGTAATTTTTTACAGAATGTGAATGCATCAAATTCTATAAGTAAGTATTTTTTATTGCAATGTCAATGCACCAAAGTACACTGCAAAAATAATTTTTTTAAATTTTGTAGTCCAAAACACAAAAAATACAGAAGCTTTTTCGCAACACAAACACACCAGAATCAAAATTTTAAAAGTTTTTTACAATTTATGTCTAAATAATTTTTCATGCATGGTGTTCACTCAGTTTACTGGATTTTAAATATGAAAAGTTTCTCTATTTTCTAGTCATTTGCATGTCATTTTTCTTGTTTCAAATTTATTCAAAACCTATTAAAAAATTCCAGGAAAAAGCAAAATGAAGAAAATTCTTGTTTTTTCGCAGTAAAATAATTAAAATTCCAGCTATTTCCTGGTTCTCTGGTTAGATACTGAGGTAAAATACTTGCTATTTTTTTTGTTTTTTTTTTCTTGCCAGCAGACGCCATGCTTCTCAAAATGAACTGATTATACAAGTACCATTTATGGAACAGACAGATAGACAAATTGAAACAGATTTCTTGAAGAACAAAAATCGCTACTTTGGAAAAACAAATTTGAACAGGGTGTCCACAATATTTCAGAGATGATTTTCTTTTCCCTGACTTCTCCAAGTTTTCCAGACCTTTTAAATATGATATTTACGAACCAAGGGGGAAGGGGAGGTAATTTTTCGCGTGCCGCAACGTACTTACATCCTGAAATTTTTCAGAAGAATGATATGAAATGTATGGGGTCTAACGATTTTTTTTTTCAAAATCACTACTTTTTAACAATATTTTTAGATGCTCCTCCTCCGGCCAAAAAAAGATTCAAATTCAATTTCAAAAATTTTTGAATCCACCTAACTCCCTCTCACCACAAAAATTTGAAAATTCGAATTTATTGCAAAAAAAATTCAAATAAAAAGGAAAAACCAAGTATTTAAAAGCAAAAGTATAAAGTTTTGAAAAATAAAATAAATTATGCCAAGGTGTCTACCAAAGTAAGCGAACAAAATTTTGGATTTTCTGGGTTGAAAGTTTGAAAATTTCTTCTCATTTTATTGCCCTCCCCCCCCAAAAAAAACACATGCTTCAATTTATAAAACCACGCAATTCCCTGCAATCTTTTCAGTTTGTACCAATAAATAAAAAAATCAATGAAGAGGTAAAATACGTATAAATCATTTTGTTAAGACATCGAAGCGAGGAGGAAAATTTTTGCTCAAAAATATCTTCAAAAGATGAAAATTCATCACTTTTTTCTCATTCAGGTTTTCCAAAACATGGCCAATAATTGTTCTATTCCCTTCCCTTTTTTTTCAACATCGAATCGTAGTAAGGGTATCATGGCATTTCATTCTCATTACAGCTCATTAAAAAGTATGTAAGTTTCCAAAAATCTTGGATCTTAAAATAATGAATTTTGTAGAAAGAAAGAGTATAAATTACCCCGAACGTAACGACGGAATTTTTTTTTGGATAATTCATAATTTAATGGACAAAGACATGCATTTAAATATCAATATTATTGTACATTACGGTCAACAAAAAATGATCAGTAAAAAAAATCAGTGAAAAGATGTAGGTAATGATTTGGCCTGAGCGGTGCGAGGGCGACATTTTTTGAAAAATTTAGAGTAAAATCGGCAAAGAAACACTTTTCTAAATGATTTATCCTTTTTTGGGGAATTTCCTTAAAATTCCAGAAAAAATGACCAGGTTTTCCAGAAAATGGACACCCTGTAGAAATGCCAAAAATTGAATTATTTTAATAGGAAAAAGGTAAACAAATTTTCGACACATGTGATGAAATTGTTTTACTTTGATAAAAAAAATATATACCTATAATTATAGGAAAACTTAAATTATTTCCAATCTTACATTTGAAATCTTTAATAGAACAAAAGTCAATAATAACACAGGGCGACAAAACATTTTTTTTGCTCTGTGTCTGGGTTCTCATGCCGAAATTCTGTTTCTAGACATCAAAATACATCACCTTCCTCAATCCTGGCTTCCAAAGTTTGCTTGGGGGGGGGAACTGATTTTTCGAGGTCAATAAGCCTGAGCATTACAAAAAAAATTAAATTTTTTTTTTTTGACTAATCTTGTAGGAAATTTTACGGGGAATCCAATGCCGCAAACCGCAGACCTCCGTCTCTTTTTTAAAAAAAGTTGCAGCTCATTCTTTACAAAATTCTGTGAAAAAATCACATTTTTTGTGCATTTTTCGCGAAAAAGTGAAATTTGAAAGAAAACTAAGGGTTTTAAGGCCATTATGACCACGGTGAAAGTTGTAGAGAATTAAATTTTCTGTTGTTGTTGTTGTTTTTATTTAATCGGATCAGCGCTTTGGCGCTATACACGATTACAATCTTAACAGTTAAATACTATAAATATTTTCTGGGAGGCATAGTTTTCAAGATATTTTCGAATAACAGGGAACAGTCAGAAAAGAATTGCAGAAATTTAATGTAAAACAAAAAAGTAGTGAAAAACTTTTACAGTAGAACAAGACTCTAAAGAAACAGCGGGAAAGAATTGTTGGTGGGGGGGGGTTAAAATTGGTATTGGGTCGTGGTACATCATCGATGGTCATAATAGCCTTAAACCCCTTAGTTTTCTCTCAAATTTCACTTTTTCGCGAAAAAGGCACAAAAAATGTGATTTTTTCACAAAATTTTGGAAAGAATGAGTTGTAACTTTTTTTAAAAAAGAGATGGAGGTCTGCGGTTTGCGGCATTGGATTCGCCGTGAAATTTCCTACAAGATTAGTACAAAAAATTTTTTTTTCAATTTTTTTGTACTGCTCAGGCTTATTGACCTCGAGAAATCAGTTTTTTGGCCCCCCCCCCACCCCCAAAGCAAACTTTGGTCAAAAAAAAAAAATTTCCTTATATTAGTTACATAAAAGCAACCCAAATTTGGCCATGAGAACCCAAAAACAAAATTCGTGTCGCCCTGTGTAATCTATCACGATTTCGCGGTAACTCAGAGTTTTAGTTGAAATGATCGTGATAATGATAATTATCAATATATTTTTGCTCAAAAAGGTCATAAAAAGTGGAACACGACCCACGACTTTTCTTGTGCTATTCAGTTTTTCTTCTCAAAGCTTTGAAAAAATCATTTTGCAATCAAAATAATCAAGTTTGAGTATTTTTAGCATCAAGTACTTACCTAAAAAAATTTCAGCAGATTTCTAAAACCGATATTGCTTCCTTTTTTTTAGAAATGTAATTTTGACGATTTAAAGCGGAAAATTCAATTTTCATGTTTCCAAGCAAAGGGAGGGTATCGGTAAAAACAGTAGCCAAATTTTAATATAAATTCTTCAAATCATATTTTTCTAATTTTTCAACAAAAATCTTTGAAAAATAAGAAAAAGTGTCTTTTTAAACGTTTTTTTAAAAACTGAAGATGATAAAAATAAATATTTAGCATATGAGACGCAGCCAGGGATACCCGACCATATGTCGGAAAATTTTTTTTTCGTTTTTTTGACTCTTTAAATAGTACAGACTTGTACCTTTCGAATAGCGCAAACCGCATTAAAAAAGGTTGAGAAATGAATTTTCTATGATTTTTCAAAGTTTACCAAAAAATGATTTTCAAAAATCAAAGTTTTGAGAAAAACGCAAAACAAAATTTGGAACTGTTTTCAATGAATAAAAAAAAAATTATGTTCTGTAAACGACTTTTCTCATCGGAAATGGTTTATTTACGTCCTCTTACATCACTTTAGGTCATTGACCCCTTCCAGAAGTTGCCGGCATCGAAAATCGAAACCATACCATATGTCGGGAATCATCTTTTTTCAAGAAATAATGACATTTTTGGTACAAAATTTGTTTTTTTAATAATCGTACACCACTGTAGTTCATTAAAACGAACCTGAAATTACGTGCATTGAGAAATGAAATCATAGTGCAAGTCAAACAACTTTACAAACCAAACGGTGAAAATCATGCTTTGAAAATTAGTGTTCAACAAATATCCGGATAATCAAAATGAAGAGTTTCAACGGGAAAAAATTGAATTTTCAATTTCGATAATCGATTTTTCAATTTCGATTTCGATAATCGATTCTTCAATTTCGATTTCGATAATCGACTCTTCAATTTCGATTTTTCGATTTTGATAATCGACCTTTAAATTTTGTGAGGGTTCGTGAAAGAATTCGGGAACTCTCGGAAAAGTTCAACCGTTTTCGGGATGTTTTCGGAGCTGTTCGGCAATTTCCGTGTGATATCCGGATAATCCAAATAGTATTTGGTATTTGGATATCCGGATATTTATTGAACACTACTACGTTTCAATAATAATGAAAGTTGTAAATTTTAACATATTTTTATAAAATTCCGACATATGGTATGGTTTCAATTTCTCAGAGGCCTTCAGCAAAATTCGTTTTTTAACCAAGAAGATGACACTTTTGGGACCTGAACCTATTCTCATATGAAAGTAGAGGGTTCATAGTATACAAATTGATAAAAAAAAAAATTTCCATATTTTTGGTCATTTTTTCTTAATTTGCGTTTTTCTCGAAATTTACTTTTCCGACATATGGTCGGGTATCCCTGGCTGCGTCTCATATCATTTTCAATTGTTTTCAGAAGTTCTGTTTTTCCGACTTTCTTACTTGTTTTTTTTTCAAATTCTACTGTTTTTCAGTCATTTTAGAATCCTTCCAACGTTCCAACACTTGAATAAAATTAGAAAGAAAACGGAATAGCTCTAGAGTTTTGAGACTTGTGCTTTTCACTATTTTTTGACCTCTTGCCACAACTTTTTTCAACCTCTTTTGACACACTCCAAATTACAAAAAATCAAAATCGATCCACACAATTCCCTAAATCCAAATCCTACACAACTTGACACATTATCTTTGGAATAATTTTCTTGTCAAGTCGTTCGTACAAAGTACACAAATCAACATTTCCCTTAAAAAATTAACCCTCCCGAATACCTCATGCAGGTACTTCGAAACACCCTATACACACTTTACATAAAGGTAATCCACCGACAATCACCAACTTCATTTACTTCCCCTTTTAATTTCCCGAAAAAAAGCCAAAGCTACGTCTGCAAAGGAGAAATCTTGATTAAAAATTTATACATTCCGGACCGATACAACGACCGCGGACAAAAATACAGGTGCATTGGTATTCAAGCGTTCGAATCTTACAAACGAGGTTATCGACGCGAGTCAAAACAAAAGCACGAACGTCGAACGACTTCACAATACGACGTATTACTTATGGAAATGTGAATTCGGTTTTTCACTTTGCGAGCACTCTTATCCGCGAGAAACAGCTTGTCGACTACAGATATTTTTATTCGAAACGACAGCTACACGTGAGGCACGAGGCAGCGACGAAATCAAGCGAAAAAAAGGTAAAAGGGAGGAAAATGAAAAAACCACCACCTGATAAAATGCAAAAATCTCGAAAACAAAAAAGCAACATCTTTACTCTTTTGAAACCCCAAGTCTGACCTGGATTTCCATAGACCAAGCTGGGCGAAAATTTCCCATTAAAGAAGGTCTCGTTAATCAATCAACAAGTTAATTAAACTCTAATGGAAAATTTCTGCCAGGCTGTGTAAGTATTTATTTATGGAAGGTATTATGATTGATTGAGATACACAACACCCAACTTGTTATAAATAGCTATGTGAATTACTGACCTATGCGAAAAGAAACCTTACTAAGGACTATACAAACGACACAGGAGACAAAAACCAGGTTAAAATTAAAACCGAGATGGGAAAAGGCTTTGGCAGCGTACTCGTACACTCCGCCGGAGTCATACGAACAGGGGCACATGATACGTTTAGTAAAACGTTTACGATTATATTTGGATCAATAAAATTCTGCCTTTACTACCGTGTGTAGATTAAACGTTGGGTACCGAAGTTGGCGAAAAATCGATTTTTATATTTTTCTTGCTCGGGTACTCCTGCCTCTCTGGTGTCTTTCCTCTCCCTCTGCGGATTTCCTATACAGGTTGCGTATTTCAGGCAAAGGGTGCCGCGTTTGGTAAATAGTACGAGGAAAATGACCTGCATTTTATTACACGAACGAGAGACACAAAAGGTGAACTGAAATTTCGGCGACGTATACTTAGTATATAGGGCGATGTGTAACTTTCGTATTTGAACGATAAATATTTGACTTGGATTTGGAATTCGGATTGGAAAATATTACCGGAATAATACCCGTAGCCTTTCGTACTTCTGTTTGATTTACTATCAAACGTAGGTGGTTCTTCGTTCATTATTTTCATAAACCCGATTCGATTTTTTTCCCTTAGCTTCTTTAAGCGGTTATTTTCTTATGAGTATCTAGATATACGTCTCGAAATCTTATTTTTTACCTCAGCTTTTCGAATGAAGCGGAAAACTTTTTATGGAGATTTGTTGGGTAAACTTTTTCAAGTACGCTCTCACAGTGACGTTTACCTAACCCCGAGTCGACTATACCTGCATGGTGTTGTTTTACACAGCGCAAGTTACATATACTTTTTTTTTATGCGTGCTCTGTATCAGTTATACTACCCAAGTTTTTATTATAACTTTATTTTCTACCTCGTATTGATTTTATGTCTCCGAGATCGTCGGTGTATTTTTTTTTAGAAACCGACGTCGGTCGGTCGTATTAATTAATTATCTATATACGTATCCGGATGAGAATTAAAATAATGTCATCCATGCGAAGATATCTACCTACGCAGGCCATATTCCGGAATTTTTACGAACGTATTAAAGCATTTCGGGCTTTATAAAGCATTACGACTGTGTTAAAGTAACCCCAGGTGGATTTTATAACGTTTATCCCACGCCAGTGATCAGGGATGGAAAATTCCGCGTAATTTAATGTAGGTACACGTCGCGTCGCACGTACGTGTGCGACTGGTCGAATTTTTTTCACGTTCGGTGGCGTTTAATATTTTATGTTGACTGCGGTATTAAAAAATTCTACGAGATGGTGATTTTTTATTTGGAAAATTAAATGAGTAATAAAATGTGGTTTTAAAAATTAGTAAAATCGTGTATCAAAGTTGGGAAAGTTTAATACATTGATACAGCACATTAAAACTGATAAATTTGGGGGGAAAATTTACAAAAAATTGACTCGCTAAAAAATAAAATACGTTTGAAAATGAAACAAACTTTGGAGTGGTCCGAGTGCTAAGTTTTAGGTAGTCAAGTTCGTCTGATTACATGTACTGATTTCCGAACTTGGCTACCAAAGAAGTTAATTTTTTTTAAATAATATAATTCTGCATTATCAACGTTGATCCTTCTCTTTAAAAAAAAAAAATCACTACTTATCTAACGTAACTTGAACAATTCGAAAAACATTAATACTTATACAGGATACAACTTTCATTTCGTTGTATCCTGTATAGGTATTAACGTTTTTCGAATTGTTCAAGTTACGTTAGGTAAGTAGTGATTTTTTTAAAAAAAAGAAAGGATCAACGTTGATAATGCAGAATTATATTATTTTTAAAAAAAATCACTAATTTTTGAGCTGCTTGAGTGAAAAATTTTAGGTAGTCAAGTTCGTCTTGAAACCAGTGTGGAAATCAGTACATAAAATCAGACGAACTTGACTACCTAAAATTTTCAGACGAACTAGACTACCTAAAATTTAGCACTCGGACCACCCCAAATTGATAAAAAATTGTAAAAAATAATCACTTTTCTTAAAATTGTGATGGAAAATGCAAAAATTCCAAGTAGTCAAGTCAGACAGTATAACCCAAACGAATATATTCCTTTCCATTTAAAATTGCAATAACTTGACATTTTTTCAAAAATAGGTACTCAAAAAAAATTTCAATTAGAACTTACTTATTAACTATACATATACCTATTTCTGAGAAAAACATTATTTGAATTTGATGCCAGGCTTACGTTGCACAGTGGTCCAGGAGACCCCTCAAAACGCGCGAAATTATGAAAACAAAATCGTCACCAATCAACTTGGCAATCGCGCTAAATTAAAACCTGAATACCCAGAACCTAAAAACGAGCAATAGAATTTCGTTCCCTCCTTTACTATAATTCTGAGTGAGTGCTGAAATGGGCGACATGTCATTTGGTAGTTTTCTTCAGTTTGTAGTATACTTTCAGTGGCTTCTAGTTGGTGTTTAAGTTGACCTATTTTCAAATGTGAATAGTGAAAAATATTCGTCAAAGTGTGTACTTTTCGATGCCCTATTCGGTTTTTGGCCATAATGAGACATAATTTTATGGCAATGGGTTAAAGATGGTCCTTTTTTTACAATGTTACGAGCGTAAATTGGACCAAAACTATACAAAGTTCACTCAAGTTCACCGAACTGTACAGTTAGAGTGATAGATTTAGATGCCTTGAATACGACTGTGATATTAGTTTTTGCGAAAACTTGCGACATTAAGATCTATAAAGGAAAACATGGTCAATTTTTCAATAATTTCACCCGTTTTAGCTTCATTTCTCATAATTCTTGTCTATTTATACTCGATTGAACGTAAAATCGCGGGAAGATGTTTCAAAGGGATTTTCAAGGCCGTAGATTACGAATTTGACAATAAAAAACTGATTCGGGGCAATGGGGAGGGGTAGGGGAGGTGCTGAAATCGAAATTCCCCTAAAATATCGTGTAGTATATCGAAATCTAGGTTTTCGAGGTCGTAGATCAAGAATCTGACAATAAATTTTTTTTTGAAGGTCATGGGGAGGGGGTGGGGGTGCCCAAATCAAAATTCACCATAATATCGCGTAGCATATCGAAATCTAGGGTTTCGAGGTCGTAGATTACGAATCCGACAATTTTTTTTTTTGAAAGTAAGAGGGAAGGGGTGATGGTGCTGAAATTGGAGTTGAAGTAAAATATCGTGTAGTAGATCGAAATCTAAGGTATTTTTGCGATTTTAGTAATATAAATTAGACCAAAAGTATAAATGCCACACCTCAGCACGAAAAATGTTATAGGTAAAGTGGTTGAGTCCGTCTGCGTCCGTGTGCATTATAAGCAAAACTGTGCCTTTTTTAACGATTTTTTCCCATTTTTAGTAATTTTTTTACAGCATTGTCATTATTTACAAGCCCTTTTATATTTCCAGCATGTAAATAATGACAGTGCTGTAAAAAAATTACTAAAAATGGAAAAAAATCGTTGAAAAAGGCACAGTTTTGCTTATAATGCATACTGTTGGTCTAATTTATATTACTAAAATCGCAAAAATAACTTAGATTTCGATCTACTACACGATATTTTAGTTCAACTCCAATTTCAGCACCGTCACCCCGTCCCTCTAACTTTCAAAAAATTTTTTTTGTCGGATTCGTATCTATGACCTCGAAACCCTAGATTTCGATATGCTACGCGATATTATGGTGAATTTTGATTTGGGCACCCCCCACCCCCTCCCCATGACCTTCAAAAAAAATTTTATTGTCAGATTCTTGATCTACGACCTCGAAAACCTAGATTTCGATATACTACACAATATTTTAGGGGAATTTCGATTTCAGCACCTCCCCTACCCCCTCCCCATTGCCCCGAATCAGTTTTTTATTGTCAGATTCGTAATCTACGACCAAAAAAACTATATCTACACTATTTTTTACCCACTTTTATTCCTCTTTTTTGATGATAATGATTTTCGCGCGTTTTAAGGGGTCTCCTGGACCACTGTGCGTTGGGTGAATTTGATTTTATCCGGAATCTTCGTAAAAAGAGTTGAACAATTAAGTAAAATTAATTTAAAAAGAAAGTATAGGTACCTAACAAAAAATAATAATAGAAAAATAATAATGTTTGATTCAGTTCAAAAACGCTGAACATATTGTCTGACATTTGGATTCAGAATTTCAGAGCAATCCCGAGTTTTTAATCAAGTTTGATATAATTTCAGAATACCGGTACCTTCTTTGTTTAAATTTTTGATTAAAATTGGTTGGAGATTACCTAATTGAAATGAAATCAAACATTTTGAACACGTTACCTACATTAGTTTCAAATACATGATCTGGATTTGGTTTAGAACTACCCTACATTAATTTTTTTCATAGAATTACGATAAATTTTCATCAAAATATCTTAAAAATCGATGACAAACGATTATGAAATCGGAAAGTAAAAATAAT
Source organism: Pseudococcus viburni (assembly GCA_033439095.1). NCBI lineage: Eukaryota > Metazoa > Arthropoda > Insecta > Hemiptera > Pseudococcidae > Pseudococcus > Pseudococcus viburni. Next base: position 44,075 of record JAVBJF010000574.1, on the reverse strand, counting down.
TGATTTTGAAAATCGACACTGATCGATCTGTAGAAAATTGATAACGGATTTTAAAAATTGATAATAAGCAACCTCTGACCATACCATAAAAAATTCCAAAAATGTATAATTATCAAATAATATCCGATTTTGAACGACGATTAATATTTGACGCTGAAAATTAGTGAGTAGGTACTTATAGTACAGACATTTTAGCTAAAATAAGGCCCTAACCCAAAAAAAATTAGCAGGAAGGGGAAGTTTCGTATATAAGCTCAGTAAAGTATGTATTTTAATATTCCCGAACTTCCCTGAAATCGGTGAATATTTTGACCCCCTTTTGGGGGGTGAGGGGGTTCAAATTTTCGTTTTTCGGCTATAACTTTCAAAATTACGTATTTACGAAAAAATAGTTGAAACCAAAATTGTAGAGAATAAAAAAACAAACAATTTTGGTATTTACAATTTTTTCCTAGGACGTCATGGGAGGGAGCTAGGGTCTTTAGAAAAAAATCAATTTTGAAAATTTCCCATTACCAGAAAAAATCACAGAAAATCGGGTTAATCGACTTTCAGGAGCGGTTCTTCTGCATAGTACATCCTATTACTATGTAGAATAAGAAAAATGCATAACCGACCCCTGATCTCAAAGTGGGGGGGGTGGACCCTCCGAAGAAAAAGTAGCATTTTCCCCCAAGCGTAGCTCAGCTGCAGTGCAAAATTTGAAAAATTGGTTCAAACAAACGTTGTAGAGCATTAAAAGACGAACATTTTACTTTTTTTACTTTTTTTCTACGTGGTCTTGGAGGCGAGCAATTGCGAAAAGAAAAAAAATCGGCGTTGGGAAATTTTTCATTACCTCAATGTACTTAGTAACTATGGGTAAACCCGGTAAATTTAAAATCTAGCGAACCAATGGTCGAGCAAGTGGAGTTTTGAGGTTTTCGTGGGCGCTGAACTCAATTTTTATAATAATTTTGACCCCCGGGACCTAAATTGGGGCCCAAAAGGAGAGTTTATTGGGTTGATGAAAAATTTTCCAGGGAAAATTTTTTTTTTCGTTCGAAAGTAGACACTTTGAACTTTTCAATGCCGGGTCAACAAACTCTCCAGCTACATCTCCGGCCGAGATATCGCCTTTCAAACACAAAAGTTTTTTTTGAAAATCGCGATTTTTTTTAGCAAAATAGGCCTTCTGAAGTGGAATTTTGGAAGGCCACTTGAGGCCAAAAATCGATAGTAATCGATAATCAGAAATCGATAGTTATCGATTATCAAAAGACGATAGTAATCGATTACCAAAAGACGATAGTAATCAATTACCAAAAATCGATAGTAATCGATTTTCAAACATCAAAATCGTCAAAATCGATAGAGAATAGATTATATCAAATTTTATAATATTAGATTACAAAAATCGATAGTAATCGATTACCAAATATCAAAATCGTCAAATTCGATAGAAAATAGATTATCGATTACCAAAATCGATAGTAATGGATTACCAAAATTGATAGTAATTGATTACCAAAATTGATAGTAATTGATTACCAAAATTGATAGTAATCGATTATACCAAATACCAAAATGGTCAAAATCGAGTAGATTACCAAAATCGATAATAATCGATTACCAAAATCGATAATAATCGATTACCAAAATAGATAATAATCGATTACCAAATACCAAAATCATCAAAATCGATAGAAAATAGATTACCAAAATCGATAATAATCGATTACCAACATCAATAATAATCTATTACCAAAGTCGATAATGATATGTTACTAAAATTGATACTAATCATTCATCAAAATCGGTAGTAATAGATTACCAAAATCGATAGTAATCGATTACCAAAAATCGATAGCAATAGATCACCAAAATCGATAGTAAGCGATAGCACAACCGCACAAGTCAACAAAAAAAAAAAGTTCTGTGTTTCAGTTCTCATGGCCAAATTCTGATTCTAGACATCAAAATACACCAATATGCTCATTCGTGGCTTCCAAAGTTTGCTTGGGGGGATGGGAGGGGGGCCAAAAATGTGATTTTTCAAAAACAATCCACACAAATTTGAGAAAAATTTGAATTTTTTTTTTGAACCAATCTTATAGAAAATTTTACGCTGAATCGAACACCACAAACCGCAGACCTCTATCTCTTTTAGAAAAAAAGTTACAGCTAAAACTTTCCTAAATTATGTGAAAAAATCTCATTTTTTTCGCCTTGCTCACCGAAAAGTGATATTTCTGAGAAATTTAAGCATTCTACGACCATAATGACCATGACAAAAGTTGTAGAGAATTAAATTTCCTATTGGATAGGTGCATTCAGATTTTTCCGGGAGGCGTAGTTTTTGAGATATTCTTGATTAAAGTTGAACATTAGTTGAGGCAGTTGAGAAAAAAAGAGAAATGAAGCAATTTTTGGATGTCAAAAGTGTTTACAGCGAAAAATTGTGGGAGGTCGTGGTAACTCCGAAAGGTTAGTCACCTTCCATAATTTTTCGCTGTAACACTTTTGACAGCCAAAAATTGCTTCATTTCTCTTTTTTTCTCAATTGCCTCAATCAATGTTCAACTTTACTCAAAAATATCTCAAAAACTACGCCTCCCGGAAAAATCTGAATGCACCTATCCGATAGGAAATTTAATTCTCTACAACTTTTGTCATGGTCATTATCTATGGTCGTAGAACGCTTAGATTTCTCAGAAATCTCACTTTTCGGTGAGCAAGGCGAAAAAAATGTGATTTTTTCACATAGGAAAGTTTTAGCTGTAACTTTTCTTCTAAAAGAGATAGAGGTCTGCGGTTTGTGGCATTCAATTCAGCGTAAAATTTTCTACAAGATTGGTTCAAAAAATTTTTTTTTCAAATTTTTCTCAAATCCGTGTGTATTGTTTTTGAAAAATTACATTTTTGGTTCCCCCACCCCCCAAAGCCAATTTTGGACAAAAAAATTATTTTTCCCTTCATTAGATACATAAAAGCAACCCAAATTTCGCAATCGGAACCCAAACACAAAAATCGTGTTGACTTGTGTAATCGACCAGCGCCGATGACAGTTTTTCTTGGGAAGAGAATTTGGACTACCCGGTATGCAAAAAAAGCAGACAAATTCTGCTCCTTTCTGCTCCTTTCTGCTGAGAATTTCTGCTCTTTTCTGCTCTCTTTTCTGCTCTGGTCTGCTCTTATCTGCTCTTGTCTGCTCCTTTCTGCTCTTTTTTCTGCTCTTGTCTGCTCCCGATGCGCAACGGGGGGTGAAAAAGGGTCGTTTAACGAGCAACAGGTAGTCAAAAAAGATCGTTCATCGCGCAACGGGGGTCTAAAAGAGCAGACAAATGAGAATTTCTGCTCTTTTCTGCCCATTTGTCTGCTTTTTTTGCATACCGGGTACTCAATAAAGTCAAAATTAACTCCCGAGCGAAATGAGGTCAATTTTTTTTGGAAAATTAATTACAAATAAAAAGCAAAAAGTAGTTATTTTTCAACAATTTACCAACCATTTTTGGCTGTTTTGGGGAGTTTGATCCACAAATCCCGTCTTAAAAACCAACACTATTGATCGATGATCAAAATCGATAGTAGTCAATGTTAATCGATAATGATGGTTGAGAATCTGTCAATCGGCAATGATCTATCTCAAAAATTAATAAAAATCGATTGAGATAAAAAATCAAAAAATCAAAAAGTAAGTAGGTACTCCATTTTGAAAAATCGATTGAAATAGATTTTATAACCATTCTTGTCAATTTGGTTACAGATTATAAATAATCGACCTCGCGATTTCAAAGAGTACAAAATTATGAAAAAAATATTCAAATCTCGATTAAAGGATAAAACAGATTTTTAAAATTGACCAATTTTGTAAATAAAAATCTTTACCTAGAGAATATATTTTTTACTAAGGTTATAACTTGGACGGTGTGTGAATGTATGTAAAATAAATTTAACCCTAATTAATATCGGTTGCCATCTCGTTCAAAATCACTTCAAATTATCGAAAGCAATATTTAATTAATACCTATATTTCAATTTTTTTTTATCAATTTGAACATCCAATTTTTTGAGTATGGACTGGGAACAATTTCGTTTTTGATAATTTTGAGTTCAACTGATACCTATTGAGGCAAAATAATTAGGTAGTATCCTTATGTTGAACACTTAACGATTAAAAACTTATTCAAAAAGAACAATCGAAAAAAGTAATTTTTCATTGAATTCTTTGTTCGTATCTTGATCAGAAATTGATCAATCTATGAAAAATTCTTTCAGATTTAGATTTCGACTTGTTTGGACTTATTTTCATTGAAAATTAATCATAGAGAAGAAAATTTATTATCTTTTTACTAACTTAGATTCCAAAAAATTATATTTCGAGAAAAAAAATGAGAAAAACTGGTAAAATTTCACCGCTTTTATTTTGAACCTATAAAGGCGCAGCAAGCATCTGACGACATAAATGTATGTAACTACCCCAATAGGTACCAATTATATCTAAAAGAAACCTTCTGACTATTTTCGAACTCTATTCCCAGTTGACAAAAGGTTATAAAACGACTGCCAGCGGTATTATTAAAAACATACATATAAAGTCATTTCAAAATATACGCACCTTTTTATCGGATGATAAAGGTTACAAAAGTGTTCAAGCGTAAAACATTCGAATACATTCGTCGAGTCCATATACGCATCGGGGGTAATTTTTCTCAATTCTGCTTTTCCCCTTCAATACACCTTTTTGCTCCACACACCTGAAACAGAATCATCACCTATATACTTTTCGAACCTTGAACTCTACACAAGGACACGTCAATCCAACGTACAGAATTGTCTCTTTTCTTCTTTTATTCGAACATCAAATTCAAACTTCGCGAAACCCTGCGGCTTGGAAATTTGCTCGACGTGCGATAGCCTTTCATAAAATTTATGTACAAAGGAAACGCGAAAAAAATCCAACAAAATACCGTACTTAAAATAATAATTTAGTAGGCGGCAAAATATTGTTTTAGTAACGTAGCTCGCTATGTAGGTAGATAGATGAAAAAAAAGGTAATTTTTAAACGTTTACGTGCGGTGATTTAACATTTTTATAGCACCGGTAACGTCACAAGTAGCCTATCTCGCGTATTAAATGTATTAAAGCTTTGAAAAACCTCGCCTGCGGCTTTTCTACTAAATTTATTTTCAACTAAAAGATCTTTCAACTTGTTTATAAGGGATATGAGTTTAGTCCTCGGTTTTTTTCTCCATTTTCCTTTATTTTGCTGAACAAAACGTCGCCATAGTATACACACAGTTTGTAATATCGGTGAGTTCCTTTTAATCCTTCTTTTTTTTCCTCTTTTGCCAAAAATTCCCAATTCTAAAGTCTATTTGTCACTTTCTTTGTTGCGAACGGATTCAAGGTAGCAAATTACTCGAACGTTGAGAAAACGATAGAACAGCCCCTCGGCCATATTTTTCTTTTTTTTATACGTCTATTTTCAAAAACCATTACCTCAATATAAACTTATTTTAAAAAACAATAATTAAAAAAAATTACAATAATTAACAAATGAAAAAAACACCGCTTCAAATTTCCCTACAAATTCAAAGCATTAAAATCAATTTTATTCATCAAAAAGGTCAACGCCCTCTGGAACTCTTTGGACAACTCCAAATTCAAATACTTTTTCAATACCTGGATCACGATCGAATCACGTTTCAATTCGTTCTCGATCAATTTAACATTCACTTCGAGTGGTTTAACTCTGGTCACTTTGTTAATCGTCTTAAGCTCGAAAACTGCATACATCTCGACATTCTTCACGTAAAACGTAATCACCTCGTTGGGATCTTGCTTCGAGGAAATTGCCAAAATGGCAGAACTATCGGCCGGATAATACACCGTCGTCGTCATCATCACCTTCATCGTATTAGCTTCGTCACTCCTCTTATAAGTCGTATTGAAATTCGAATAATTAAACAAATTGAAGATTTTAATATTGTATACTTGATTCTCGAACAGCGTATCCAAGGTGTTCTCTTTCAACGATCCGTGAGCCGAAGGAGACACATCGAACGAGTCGATATTCAGCGTTCTCAAATAATCGATGGTTTCTTGCACCAAAGTTGATAGAATTCTCGATTTGTATTGGCCGGTGAACAGATTCGTGTAGTTTTTCAGTTGACGATCGAGTATGGAGGAATGGGCTACATTGATGGCGTGATCGAGCCAGTACTTGGATAAGGCGTCGTTCATCATGCTCATAAGGAATTCGTCGGTTATCTTGTCCGACGATTCGTTCAATGTGCATTTTTTCTGGTTAAATTCTAATTTTTCAACGGTTCGCGTCGATTGAAGGGTGAAATCGTTTAATCGAATCATGTTTCGTTCGCTTCTGAATATGGCTTCGGTTAATTCGCACGAGAATCTGTATACTTTGGTGTAGAAATTGAAAATACCGCTTAGAACCATCGATTTTCCATCTTCCGGGGATTTGTAAGTGATCTGCAAAAAAAAAAAAAAAAAAAATGGGTCAAACCATTTTTAAGCACTCAAAAATCCAAAATGACCGCTTCAAAGTACCTAATATTTAGGTTTTACACATTTGTCTCATACCTTATGACACAATTTTGAATCGTCAATTTACAATTTTTTTCAGAGAAACTCAAGGTAAATAGATACTACGTATATAGGTAGTCTAGATCGGCGAGTTTGTGTGCTAGTGTGAATGTTTTGACGTCACTGGTTGAAAAATTTTATCACTACACTATAGACACTGGACCTGGTGCAGGTTATAATCACTACATTTGATTTACGTAATGTAAAAACTAAAGAAGCATTGACCTCGCGGAGCATGCGCAGACATATTTCAACCACTGACGTCACTATCCCTGCACTTTCCTCAGCTCCCGGGTGTGTACAACAACGATCTAGACTACCTATATACGTAGTATCTATTTACCTTGGAGAAACTAAGAAAATACAAATCGGATGTTTCAAAATGATTTCAAACTAAAATGAGGAATGGTACCTATCAAAATACCCACTTTTTAACATCAACTTACATCTGTCGTTTCTTCAATATTTTAATAGAAAAACACAAATTAGGTATTTTTAGAAAAAAAAAATTTAAAAATGTTCAGGAAGAAAATTGAACTGTTTTCAAAAAAGGGGGGAAACCCGAATCATTTTCCAAAAAAGCCAAACCACTCAGAAAAAAACAACAATTTTTCAGGAAAAAAAACAAAAACCTGATCAAGAATCAGAAAATCATCAAACAATGTATCTTCGGAAAAAAATGGAAAATTTCCCAAAAGAAATTATTTTGAAGAAAAATAAATGAAAAACTATTCAATTTTTTAGAAAGAAACAATATCAAATTTGTAAAAATTTTTAAAAATTCAACTTTTTTCAAAAAAAAAAAAAATTTATTTGAAAAAGTCAAACGATTTTCAGAAAAAACAAGAAATTGGCAAAAAAAAACATTTCCTGGAAACCAATCAGGGTTCAGTCAAAACCTCAACAATTGGAAAAGTTCCTTATAAACCAATCAATTTTCCGAAAAAAACTTAAGTTATAAAAAAAAACAAATCCAAGTACCAAGAAAAGAACCAACTGACGTATTTCAAAATAAAAATCATCTTTTATCAAATTTTTTTTAGAAAAATTTAAGAAACCATTCAAATTGATAGAAAAAAAAATAAGTTCCCGAAAAATGGAAAAGTTATTTTTAGAAATAAAAAAAACTAATTCATTTTCAGAAAAACGACACGATTTTCAGAAAAAACCTCGAGTATTTGTTCCAGAAAAAAACAAGCCATCTACAGAAATAAACCAAGTAATATTTCGCAAAACACAAATCGTTTTCAAGAAACCAAAAAACCAAACCATTTCCAGAGACAAAAATTGAACAATTGCCAGAAAAAAACAAATAGTAAGTGAAAAAATTTTCAAAAAAAATATATGTGATGCGTCCAGGGATACCAGACCCAAATTCGGAAAAATCTAGTTCGATTTTTTTGTCCATTTGGAGAAAGAGACAAATTTCCGTCATTTTAAGACCTCACGGAGCATCCTAAGTCTAAAATTCGTAGAAAAATCTGTTTTTCGATAAAAAACGGGGTTTTTACTTTTTTTTTTACCGAAAGCTCGAAAAGTTGATTTTCGACTTTAGATCTGGTATCACTGGACACGTCACATATTTCTTCGTTTCAGAAAAAAAACTCAAAGGCATTTTCTGAAAAATCAAAAAACCCAAACAATTTCCTAAGAAAATCAAAACAATTTTTAGAAAAAAAAATCGTGAATACAATTTTCTGAAAAATGCCGAACCAAATCTGGTTTGGTTTCTTCTTGAAAATTATACCTTAGTTTTTAGCTTAGGTATTCTTTTTTTTTTGGGGGGGGGGATCGTCAGATTTTTTGTCTGAAGGTCCAGTACATTATAATTTTCAGATTCTTGATCAGGTTTATTTATGTTCTTGTTTTTTTCTTCTGAAAAACAATTGTTTTTGTTCTAAGTAATTTGGTGTTCTGAAAAATGATTTCACTGTTTTTTGAAAATGGTTTAGTTTTGTCCAAAACATTTGTTTCATTTTTTCGGCTTTTCCACTAAAAATGATTTTTTTGAAAATTTCATTTTTTTCTTTTTTTTTTGATAAAAATTTTGTTTAGAAAAACCAAAGCAATTTCCAAAAAAAAAAACGTACCATTTGCAAAAAACAAACTAAAAGAACGAGAGTCAGTTCAAAAAAAGAAAAAAAATAATTCTGCAAAAAAAACTAAGCAATTTTTAAATAAAAATCCCATGGAAACCGGACAATTTTCCGAAATACTTGAAATAACAAATAACGTTGCATTTTCACAAAAAGAAAGGAAAAATATTTTTAAAAAAACAAAAGTCGGAAACCCCCTCCTCCCCCCCTATAAAAAACTTTAAAAAAAACTAAATAATTTTGAAAAAAAAATGACAAAACACAAAAAACAAAAAAATCAAGAAAAATACACCGAAAAACCACGTCGTTGGCGGAATTTTTTTTTAATCAATCAACTATCTAGTTAAGATGACTACCATTTCATCTCTATTTGCTCAACAACTTTTCAACATCCACGATAATTAAATTCAACTCACTTTGAACAACCTCAAATTCTCAGCATCCGAGGAACTTATGGTGACTTGTGGCTCTTTGACATTCTTAAACAAAGGGAATCCGCTCAGGAAAACACTACGTAAAGCCAGTTCGGGATTTTTAACCACATAGTCGTCCACTTTCACAGGTTCTTTTATTTTACCCATACCATCTTCCGCTTCTTTCTTCTCGACCAACAGGGCTTTGAAAAAAACACCAAATCCTTTCGAGATCAACGTTTGCAAATCGAATAGATCCGGATTTCTGACGTTCCAGTTCAAAATTTCATCTCGTCCTTCGTACCATACTTCATCGTTGGAGTAATCTCTTTCGAAAGATTTTGCCGAAGATGGAGATACAAATTCTCCTGAAAAAATAACACATTAAGATCGTAATAGAATCTAAAACTTGATTTGATTTAAATTTTTTACATGTATAAAAACACAAAAACTCACTATTATTATAACAAAAGAGATTTTTCACTTCGATATTCTTCTGCTTGGCGAATCGAGCAAAATTTCTGCATTTGTCTACTTTAGCACGACCCCCGAACACTCTGGGCGAAATGGTCAATCTTTTCAGGGTCCTAAAAGGTCTCAGGTCATCTTCTCCAATCTGAATGGCGTTGTTATTATCCAAATTCAAATACTGGAGTACAGGCAAAATTTGAGCGAAATTCGGAACCTTGGTCAAATTGGCTCCTTCCACAGACAAATATCTCAAATAATGCAATCTCTGCTGAAATATGTACTCGCTCGATAGTGGATTTCTGTCCAAGTACAAAACCTCCACAGAGACGGGTAAATCGGAGAAGAAATTCTGCAACTGATTATCGCTCAGATCCAAAATCCTCAGTGAGCTCAATTTTTCGAACGCACTGTAATGTATACTTTTGATCCCATTGTTACCCAAGTACAGCTCGGTTACCGACAAGCAGTTGTTAAATGAGCCTTGATTCAGACGCTGGATATTATTATTGGATAAATCTAAAACCTTAGAAAAGGCAGAAAGAAAAAAGCGAACTCGCATTAGGCTCTTTCTTGTCGAATATACGAACCAAGACCACCGAACGAACTCTGGCGTGATCTCGTTACCGAGTTTAGTTTTTAATTAAATTTACTCCTTCGAAGCGTCCTCGTATACTTTCCACCTACTGGTCGAAAGTTTACGATTACCGCGAAGCGTGAATATAAAATACTCATAATACCCCTGGGATATACTCGACTCTTCAGGCACCACCTCGCGCTCAAAATTCGTCTTTTATGCAATTTTCTTCGAGCACGTTAACCGACGACGCGACGCAGCGTAATCGATACATGCAAACGAGATTAATAACCCGAATACGGGAAATTACCGCGTCGATTGTGTACTCGAATTACCTTCCTGGCTCCCTCGGGTCGAGCAATTCTTCGTGGTCCTTTTTATAAGTCGACTTTGAGCTTGTTAATGTGAAAAGAATACTACTTAAAAATCTATTTATTTATTCGATTCGAGTTTATTTTCATATTCTACGTGAAGTTATAAAATTAGGTACTAATTATTTATGTATTATTTTTTTTTTTAGAGTTCAGTATAAGAAAATAAAACATGTATATTCGTATACAAGGTGTCCTACTTCGGATCAGCAAACCGACAGGTGAGCATATTGGATATTTTTTCAAAAATACAAAAGAGAATAAAATTTTATACGATTTTTACAACGACAATTTAAAATTATATTGACCCTTTCAAAGCGAAAAGTAGGCGGGAAAACTGATATGATTTTTTTTTATTTTATCGTAAAAACTTCTTAAAGTACAATACTAAAAATTTTTCATAGGTTAAAATGTTACATTTTTTTTTTTGGAAATTTCATCAATTTTTATGGCCAACTTCAATTTTAAAAGCAGACAATTTCATCCTTAAATTTTTTTTTCATCTTTGAAACTCTATTTTTGAAAATATCAAAACATACCCATTCGGAAAAAAAAAACCAATACCTACTCGTATTACATAAATGAACATGGAACTAAACAAGGGTTGGTAACTAGGTGCCTAGTTAATAGGGGGAAAAAATTGAAATTCACTTAAACAGGGCTAGAAAGCAATAAAAATATGTAAATATCGAAAATAACAATTTTTCATGAGAAGATTAAACTTTTTTTGAATTTCAAAAACTCTCTCAACTTATATAAAAACTTATTACTGATTTGATTTTTTATCAAATCACTTTGCTTAAATGCATTTTTCTCGCATTTGGGTACGTATACCAACTTTCGTGGAAGCTATTTGAAAAAAAATTTATTGAAATTTTAATAAAATTACTTATTGCATACACCGCAAAGCATTTTATCCGCACTTCTTTCAACTTCCCTATTTTTAAAACTCCGTTTCCTTAATTTCTTATACTTACACATGATATTAGGTATATTTTTTTAAACGCTAGAATAATGAAAAACAAAGTTTCTAAGCACAAAAAAGTTCCCGTTTTTCAATATTTTGGTTTCAAATTAAAAAAATTTACCACTCAACGTAATTTTTAAAATGTGGTCTTTTCCAGTCCCCCTCCCCCAGCACCAAGTTTCAACCTACCAATTCAAAAAAATCTTGAAAATTCAAGAAAAACGTTACAAAATATGATCGTAGGTGTAAGTATAATTTCTTGGAACAAATATTTTCACCTCGGGAAAAATTACTTATTTCAAGCATTTTAAATTTCAAGTAAAGAAATCGATCAAAAATTATTTGAAGAATTTTTTCCTCTGAGGCTTGCTTTAAGAACAACATACAAATGGAGGTTACGTTTCCAAACTGCCTCAAGTCCAAAATCTGTAGGTATATGAAAAAAAGGACCCAGGTGTAACCTTTTTTTCAGTATACCTATGTCCCTTTTCTCATATACAGATTTTGGACTTAGGGCAGTTTGGAAACGTAATCTTCAAATACAAAACCAAAAAAAATCATTGAGAGCAGTTTTTTTTGTGAAAAATCTCAAAGAAGAATTTTTCTTGCGGGTTAATTTGTTTAGACAAAAATCGAGTTTTTTTGAAAAAGAAAAACAGAAAAAATTATTTTTAAAGGTTGTCATCTTTCAAAAAACCAGAAATTCCATAAAAATTTTCGAAGGTTGATTTTTTTACAGCTGTAAAAACAAGAAAAACTCAAAAAGCAGCCTGAAAAAAAATGAAAAAAATAACATCATTGGTGTTTTAAATAAGAACAAAAAAACAAAATTCAACATTGAAGGCGATTTTTTTAAATCAGAAATATTCGAAATAAAGCCATCATTGGGCTCCAAAGTCTTAAGGTCACAATCACGTGACATACGATTGAAGAGGTAAAAGATAACGTAAAAATAAAGAATGGAAAAAAAATTGTTACAAAAATGAATTTTTTTGAAATTTTCGCAAACGATTTTTCAAAATATGCTTAGCTAAGTATTCTCCAGCCAAAATTTATGAAAATCAAGTGGAAAGGTGATACTTTTTTCTCTAGTTTTTTCCATTCTTCACCTCTACGTTATCTTACTCTCTTAATTTGAATCAGTCAAAAACTGAAGATTGACTGATTGAAATCGACAAAATTGAGTCACTGGATTGGCAGTGAAGTTCCATTGATTCCAATGTTAATCTGTAAAATTTGCCACCCCAATCAGTGAAAAATTACTGATTCAATTAGTGAATTTTCATTTTTGAATCAGTAATTGAATCAGTGAATTTTTCACTGATTTCATCAATGACTCAATTCTGTCTTTTTTAATCAGTCAATTTGACTGATTCAGATAAAGAGAGTATCAATCGTATACGTCACGTGATGACGTCAAAACTTTGGAGCCGAACTGAGGGGATTTTTTTTTGAAGAAACTGCAAAACGCCAAAGAAAAACCATCATTGAAAGCAGGTTTTTCTCAAAAACTTGAAAACCCTCGAAGAGAACCCTCCTTGAAGATTGATTTTTCACCAAAAAATAATTCAAAACCCATAGAAATATCACTACGAAGGGTTGTTGGAAAAAAAATCACACGGAAATCAAATAACTCCTATCACTGAAAGTTGTTTTTGAAAAAAAATTGAAAAAATCGAAGATAAAACTTCTTAAAGTAAACTTTTTTTTGGAAAAGAAAGAAAATACCAATTAAAAAACTATTACCAACTAAAGTTTTTTTTTGAAAAAGCCACCAAAAAAACAAATTGAAATCATCATTGAAGATGCCCAGTTTTATTTTTGCAAGAACTAAAAAAAAAACTCATTGAAAAACCAATGCTGAGAATCGGTTTGAAAAATTCAAAGAGAAAAAATTCTACAGACATAAAACATCTAATAAATGGTTTAGTATTTTTACTCCTAAAAAAAAGGAATTGCTCTATTTTTTTTTTGGGGGGGGGGGGGGGGGTCGTCGAGAAATCATCAGTCAGAATTTCTCTATGAAAAATGCAAGAAAAAACAATTCTTGATGATGGTTTTTTTAAAGAACTCCAAGAAAAAAATCAAAAAGGAACCACTCTTAATGGTTGATATTTAAACATGAACCCTTAGGGAAACCATAAATTTTCCACTCATCAACTATAACCCTTCACCCTCCACATCCTAATTATTTTATAAAAATGAAGGGAAAAATGCATTTTTATAAAAATGATGACAGGAGTGGAAAATTGCCACTTTTGATTTCTTGAATAAAAATATCGTTATTGAGCTCATTCCAATAAAAATTTCTTCAAAAATTTTTAGAGTTTGATTTTTTATTTAGAATTTTAAAATAATTTTTTTTTTGAATACTTATCCATCGTTGAAAAGTAGAGTAATTGTGTAAAAAGATGTCCTTCAATGATATTTTTGAGTAAAGCAGTCTAAAATATTATAAAATCACATTTCATAACTTGGTTCAAAAAAGAATATAGGTAGGTAGTTATAAATTGATAAAAAATTTCCATAAATTGTAGCTCAAAATTAGAATTTTTATCAAGTTAGATTTCGAGAGTCAATAAAAAAAGATTTTCATTCATTTTTATATTTTTATGGTGAAGTTTTTTGAATCTCAAAATTTCAATATTTTAATAAAAGGAACATTTTTGGTACCCCCAATAATACTTGTATGAGTCTATGTCCAATTGAAATCAGATCCCATTCTTTTTTCCTCACCAGTCTCAATTAAATTAAAATTTGATTAATCACCGAACAAGGTGACCACCTATAAATAAATCAATTATTTGATTAACTTGTTCTCGAAGCTCTACGTATCGATAATTCAATGTGAATATACTTATAGGCCTACATCACCTTACATATAAGCTAATGAAGTCGATCGTGTTCTAATCTCATCAATTATTTATCAATCGATTGATAAACGTTATAAAAATGGAAAAAACCTTTCTTATTCGCCTTGACTAAGACACATCTATAGAGACACATGAAACAAGTACGAGGCGAGACGATGCTAAATCTAAAATCTCGTAAAACTAAATCACGTATTATCTACTCGTCTCGTATGAATATAGCCATTTTATACGTACGACGTGTTATTCTTATTACTTATGTACTCGGATAAATATATAGTTCAAGGAACGAAATAATGCCTTAATAATACTCACTTTAGTATCCGCCGGTAATATCGGTACAGATGATAAATTTTTATTACGACAGTCTAGAAATCCTGTCGACTTGACGTATATGCATTTCTGTTGTTGGGCATCGATTCTCGTAAAAGAGATCCATAAAAAGATGCAAGCTGAAAATACACGTACAAACGTTAAAATCCTCTCGTGGGTAATAAAACATTCGCAGAAAAATAGTCGATTAAAATTTTTCAAAAAATAAATTCACCGAAGGTGTATAATTTCGCATTTGAAAGACCAGCTACTCAAATTGATCTTTTACAATGTTGCCAATTGATTTATAATCCCATATATCACCCAAATAATTAACTTCGAGTCGAAAAATTATACTAATTTTAACCCCTTTGGAAATTACACTTTAATAGATTCGTGGTTAAATTAGAATAAGATGAAAGGGGGAAAAAGGTGGCGAACCAGGCGCCATGATAAAAAATAATGCAAATAAGTTTACCATTAGTTGAAAAACTTTATCAAACTTGTTCTCGTTAAAGTTCTTCATTCGTTTATATTATTAATATCTATTTACGGGTAGTGTTTGAAAGTCGAACTAGGCCGAAGGCGAAATAAAGTTTAGAAAATAAAATAACGCTAATAAAATCATTTTTGCTGGGTCCCAGCATCGTGAATTATTTAAATAAAACACATTTTACTTACCTAAAATAAAGCTTCGAAAGTTTCTCCCGTCCATCGACATTTTTTACTCGGAAAATAAAAATAGAAAAAACATCAATCGTAGAAATACTAACCACATACACTTCAATTTGAAACAACAATCTAGCTACGAACTTATCATTAACGCATTGATAACAATAAAATCGTCATCGTCGTACCAAAAGTCAATTATTCTGTTTCGATAATGAACCAGTTTAATGCGAGTGTAATGTAAACTATGAAGAATCCTACTTAGAAATTCATTTCCGATAAAGTGTTTCATAAAAATCACATGAGTCATAACTTTCATCCTAATAACCGTCGCGTCGTGATAGTGAATTCCCAAACAGGGATGTACCGATAGGGGGTTCTGGGGTTAGAAAGGTTATTTACTTCCCCGACGCGATGGGGATTTTTCAGTATTCAGATGGGAAAACTCACCATTTGCACTAAAATTTTCCCAAATTTGGAAAATTGGAACAATTGTAGTTTATGTTTTTGTTGTGAAAAAGCAGAAAACAATGAACATTTTCTGTGAGAAAATTTACCATTTGTACTCGTATTTCCTCCTATGTAGTTGGAAAAATGTTCACATTTTCAAAAATTGGAAAATTTTTCATATTTTCTCAAATTGGAAAAATTTTTACATTTTTTCAAATTGGAAATTTGTTTACATTTTCCCACGTTGATAAAAATTTTATATTTTCTCAAGTTGAAAAATTTTCATCACATTTTTTCAAATTAAAAATTTTTTTACATTTTCCCAGGTTGATAAAAATTTTATATTTTCTCAAGTTGAAAAATTTCTATACTTTCCAAGTAGGAAAATTTTTTCATGCTTTCCCAAGTTGGAAAATTGTTTAGATTTTTCCAGGTTGAAAATTTTTTAATATTTTCCTACGTCATAAAAATGTTTAGGTATATTTTTCCAAGTTGAAAACATTTATATTTCCTCAGGTTGGAAAAATTTTCACACTTTCTAAAATTGGAAAAATTATCATATATTCTCAAATTGGAAAAATGTTTACATTTTCCCAGGTTGAAAACAATTTTTTGTTTCCTCAAGTTGAAAAATTTCTATACTTTTCCAAGTTGGAAAATTGTTTACAATTATCCAAGTTGAAATTTTTTTTTACATTTTCCTAGGTTGAAAAAATGTTTAGGTATATTTTTCCAAGTTGGAAAAATTTTTATATTTCCTCTAGTTGGAAAAAAAATTTCATACTTTTCCAAGTTTGAAAAATGTTAACATTTTCTAAAATTGGAAAATTTACACAATTTTTCAAATTGGAAAATTTTTTGCATTTTCCCAAGTAGAAAATTTTTTTACATTTTCTCAAGTTGGAAAGAGTTTTCATACTTTACCAAGTTGGAAAATTGTTGTCGGTTATCCAGGTTGAAAATTTTTTTACATTTTCCTAGGTTGAATAAATGTTTAAGTATAGGTATTTTCCAAAAATGGAAAATATGTTTATACCTTCCCTAGTTGGAAAATTGTTTACAATTATCCAAGTTGAAAAAATTTTTACATTTTCCTAGGTTGAAAAAATGTTTAGGAATATTTTCCCAAGTTGAGAAAATTTTTATATTTCTTTAAGTTGGAAGAAAAATTTCATATGTACTTTTCGAAGTTGGAAAAATGTTGACATTTTCTAAAATTGGAAAAATTTTTACATTTTCCCAAGTAGAAAATTTTTTTTATATTTTCTCAAGTTGGAAAGTTTCTATACTTTTCCAAGTTGGAACATTTTTTCATACTTTACCAAGTTGGAAAATTTTAAACATTTTTCCGGATTGAAAAAATGTTTACATTTTTCCAGCAAGAAAAACAAGAAAACCCAGAAAATAGCACTCTCTCCTTAGTAGGTATATACAATCAGTGAAAATTATCGAAAATCACTGGAAAAAAGTCAGAATTGCAACACAGCAATAAATCAGGGAAAAATTTCACTGCAAGCAAACGGTAAAAAAAAATTACTGAAAAGTTCATATTTCTCTAAGTTGAAAAAATTTACGTACTTTTCAATGTTTGGAAAGTTGAACATTTGTAATTTCACGGGTTTTCTTGTTTTTTGTTTTTTAATGAGAAAGCAGAATTAGGTAATAATTTTACAGGGAAAAACTTACCATTGATAACCATTTTTTCCTCAAGTTGGAAAAATTGAACAATTCTGAAATTTTTTGTATTTCTTTTTTTTTTTAAATATAAAAGCAATAAAATTTTTCAAAAAATTTGGTTTTGTTGCGCTCCATCTTATTGCATTTCTTGTTCCATAGTTTTAAAATAATTCAAATCCTACAAGTTTCTAAAATTTTTATTTGTGACATTCCTCGTTGACTCCAAAGAAGCCAGCATGTTTCGTGCCTGAAAAGCTGATTTTAAAAATTTTCAATCATGTTCGCAGCAATTACCTTCTATACATAGAATTTAGATCATTTGAAGTCCAGGGTAGGTACGAAGAAAAAAAGAAGTATTGTGAGAAAGTAAGAAAAAGTATTATTAATGTAGATTTGTACTTGTAGATCTGTATCAAAATATGGTTTAGATTCCTCCTCCCGTAGGAAAATACCTTCAGAACGCACTTTTCCCATATTTAACTTATTTGGAAATTCTAAACAGGTAACAGAATTTCGTGCCTTGAAAATTTTTCTCTCATCTTGGCTCGTAGTTAGTTTTTCGAGTAGCTTTTTTAAAATGGTGTATACGGTTTCATCTCGTATTAAAGGGTATCCTTGGAACGGTTAACAACCCTTGCTTTCGTCAAGGTCAAACGAGCACTGTACTCCATTCCGGTGGCGGTGTCATCGTTTCGGTTATGCTAACTGCTTAGCATATTACGTAGAGTTGGGTGATAAGGGGATGGGGGCAAATATCGACGATGTAGAAAAAACTTTCTATTGCGTTTCGACGTTGGAGTTGATTATTTGTACCAATGTACATTGAATATACTGTACATATGCAATCATACTCTTGCATTCGAATTTTCAAAAGATGTGAAATTTTCGATTCAGATTTAGAACAGGAAAGAGAAGCTTTGAAAACACAGATGAGAATTTCATTTGGAAAATTACAATTATTAATTTTTTTCATGATGGAGGCTTGAAGATGAAAAGAAAAGTCCAATCTAATGGACGGTAGGAGAGAGTAGAAAGGAGGGGACCTATCTTCAGAAATGGTCAAATTTAGAGGTTCGGAATCTTTGAAATTTTCAAAAATTGGTTTATTAAAAAAATACTAAGTCATTGAATGACACATTGATAATACCTTGCACAAATTCCTTCACGTTTAGACAAAATTTTTCACATCACTACCTGATTCAGAATACCATTTATTCGTACCAGAATCGACCGTTCCTAGTCACTTCCTCTCGCCTCTCCCAAACTAACCTTCCACGATTCTTTTCTCCGAATTCCTACGAATAGACATCCTTTACCTAAGTACATCACATCCCTTAACTGGCCGCTTTCTCTTTTTCTTTGTCTTTCCACGCCCTCTTACAAATATGTCTCGCCCGAACCGCGATGCATCAACAGCTGTCGATGTATCCTTTTAACCCAAGTTTGTCAGTTAAAATTAGATCCAATATCGCTTCCGTAACTCTCGAGTTATCGGTTATTTTCACCATTTTCAAACATAGTTCAACGATTTTTGAATTTTTCATCGAAATATAACTTGATTTTTGTAAACTACGAAAACAAATAATTTTTTGATGAAAAAAAATTGAAAATCCTTACTTAAAAACAACTCTCTCATTCCGAATCAGTGAAAAATCACTGATAAACAGTCAGAATTGCAGCACGGGAAAAATCAGTGAAATTCACTGATTTTCAGCGATTTTTCACTGATTAGGTTTTTAAAGAATTTCACAGATTTTTCAGTGAATTTTATAAATATCACTGGGTATTCAGTGAATTTTTACTAATTTCCAGTGATTTTCTTTCACTGACTTGCTTTCAATGAAAAAATTTTCACTGATTTATTACTGTGCTGCAATTCTGACTGTTTTTCAGTGATTTTTGATAAATTTCACTGATTCAGAAATGAGAGAGAAGCGAGGTCCGGGGGACCTGGCAAGAGGGTTCCCGGAATAAGTACCTAATTCAGAAGACTCGAATATTTCTACTAAAGGGAAAGACGATTTTGTTTTGTGTGAAGAACTTTTTTTCCAAATCCAATCTTGACGAAAATTGCAAGCGAAGAGTTCGTATGTGCTTATGAGTTTGCTGAGGAAGGGGGATATGGGTATAGGAATAATGTTTTCATCTCTTTTGGTTCAATTTCAAAAATTAGCCAAAATCCAAATATAATCAATTTGATAAGATAAAAATTAGACCGTGGTTTTCTACATGGGAGATGCTTATAAAAATTACATTTAGATCTAAGGTCCTTTTTCTCATACCATTTTTTGACTTACTGTGGATTTAAAAGCTCAAATATTATTAATCCAATTAATTGATCTTCAAGTAGAAAATAATTTTCAAAAAATTCAAAACTGGAAAAAAATTTGAATTTTGAGAAAATTTGAAATAGGAAAAATTAAAAAATGTTAAAAAAAATACAAAATCGCATAAAATGCCAGAAAATTTTGAAATTGAAAAAAATGTGAGAAAGAAAATACAAAATTGCATAAAATGTTGAGAAAATTTAAAATTGGGAAAAAATTGAAATGTAATTGAATTTGGACTTCAGAAAAAAGAAATATTCCTCACGAAACCAAACTATCCTTCCTATGAGTAGGTATAAATAGACTCTCGTTGTTTATTTATCTCTTTCTCGCTTCTGATAGGCCTATTAACGCGATACAGCGATACAGCTTGACTTCATCGAGGTATAAGCCAATGACATTCCTCAATCGATCTAAAGAAAATCCGGAAGATGATGAATGAGTGACCTTAATAGGGTTCCACGGCCTCCGGAGGCCGAGAACCCTATAATGATATTTTGACCTACCCATTTTACGAAATAAAGAACAGCAATAATCAAACCTAAATTTTACATTTTCTCAAAGTGGATTAAGTAGCACCAAAAATGACAATAAACTTGAGAAAAAAATTGAAAGTTGAATTTTTGAAATGTGCCCTAATTTTTACATCGCTAGGTATTAAGGATGGTTTGAAAAAAAAACATATTCTGGATTTTAACGAAAATTGGCGAGGTACTTTACTTTGAGTAAGAGACGTTTCAGAAAAATGTTCAACTCTCAGTACAAGGCGATACGAAACTAAGAAACCTCAAAAGTGAGAATTTTTGTAAAATATGTGGGGTTTTGCCACTTTTGGGTACTTCCGTCTGCTGGGAACCACAGTCACTTCCCCCTCCACCCCTTAAAAAAAATACGATTCGAGTTTCTACATCTCTCTGAACTAATAAATTCTATCAAATAATCGCCCCCTCTTTTCCTTTTCCAAGACCAACGAATACATCACATGTTTTCAAAATTGATTTTTATTGAAAACTTTCTCGATGAGAAAAAAGTTGATAATCGAACAAACCAACTGCAATATAGAAATACGAAAAAAAAGAAACTCATCACAAGAAATGAAGATACAAATAGATCGTTTAGAATATCACTATTACGAGTAAATTTACGGAAGACTGAATAAAAACATTTACTCGGAATGATAAAGAAAAATTGTGATAAGTGCTTTGAATGAGAGATAAAAAAATATGCGTAACAATCGATTATCTCACGTACTTTCCAATACTACATACATTACCACATTTTACGACACATTTTGTACTTAACAGTCTCTCTAATCATTTATTAAATAATATATTTTTCGTCAAACGACTTCCAAAAATCTCTAAAACGAATTTAAATTTTCACATTCTTCTCGATACGATTTTTTCCTTCATTGATCAGTGGAATTTAATTTATCAGAATTATAAGGCATAATGATTCTTAATTTCTCATAATTTCTTATCAATTATCATACATCGATTATATGATGCATATTTTTTCAATAAAACAGGAATCAGGAGAAATAAGGCTTCAAATTGTTGCACACATACCTAAGACTTTCGATAGAAGTGGAAATGAATAAGCACAGTTGAGCTCGACGAAAAACACATTAGAGTAATATAATTTTGAACTCTCATTACGATACCAAATGAAAACCAATTGACGGAATTATGAGTAACCAGGTCATCGGCATTAACCCCTCGAATCAATAATTCCCGAAACTTACTCGATCAATTTAAAATCAATGTTACCAACTCGTCCAAACTGTACATCGAGGACTCACTCATTTCATCTTGAAATGGAGAAGCACATTAAAAAGAGGTAGAAAGTGCAATATTTATTCGAAAATGATGCCAACGTGTTGTAGCGGTTATCTTTGAAGCTGGGGCTTCGGTTGTGGCTCTACGACCATGTAAATTAGATTTATAACAGTCGTATACGAACGCGGATGAGAACATGACACGTTGCTATGACAACATTTCGCTCATATTCTCGTGTTATCAAAATAAAGTATTAATGTCTTATTCACGCCGTATACCACGACCCATAGGCAATATGAATTTCATTTCATACCTTGGAATAAAATAATACACGAGACTTAAAATACATATACGAATTACGAACCTCTGCTTCCAAGTTTAAAAAAATTATTCAATTGTGGATTCTTTTTCAGTCGATCAAACTTTATTTCAAGACAGATCGGGTAATTCAGTTTCAAAAGAATAAATTTCATTCGATTGCCCATTAAAAAAATATTTTTCGACATTTTCAAGTCAATTTTCTGTCAAAATTCAATTTTTTTTTTTCAAAAATGAACACCAAATTTTTCCAATTGCCAGAATCCAAAAAACTCACCTTATTTTTAAAATCAACTATTCAAAATAAAATCAATATTTTTCAACCAGGTATGATGGAAAAATCTTCGAAATTAATATTCACAAGTTTTCAAAATATGAATTCTGATTTTTCTATTTCAATTTCCCAATTCTCTTTCAAATTGCAGCCATCAGCCAAATAATTTTTAGTAGCTATTGGGGGGTACTCGATCTGTACTATTTTTTGAAAATTGAGAAAGGGGAAGCTAAGAAGTCGTGTTTAGACATTATAACAACGAGATAAAAATTTCACAACCTCTGACTCAGAGATGGAACAATTACGGTTTTAATTGATTATAATCGATTCTCATCCCTCGATTAAAATAATCGGACCAGTACCGATTAATCGGAAATTAATTTTCAATTTTTTGATTGGTCAAATTATACGCGACGAATTTTTTTTCTAATCAAAACAATTCAAGTTTTTGACGTCACGTATCTTTGGCCAATCAAGAATACCTAAATTTTGTGGACCGATTAATTGATTATTAATCAATGTGTTCTGATTTTTATTGGAAAACAAAATCGATGTAGCATCGATTATAATCGTACCATCTCTGCTCTGACTCCATATTCAACCCCCCCCCCCCCCTAAAATCTGACGCGTTTAACAAATTTTGATTTTTTTACAAAAATTGTTTTAATACTCACGGGCGGTTTTATCGAAAATTTTGTACCATTAGCACCAATTTTTTACAGGTCCTTGAAAATATCACTTTTTCTTTAATTTTCAATACGTAAAAGAATCTGAGGCTTGATTGCAAACCGATCTTTTGTCGTCTGTGATGCAGCTGAATTACCTTGCGGAACGAAACAGAAAAAAGTTGCATATCTGATTGATTGTTTATCTATGAATTATTAAAAATAATGCGATTTTATGTTACTTGCGTAAAATTTTCAAAATGTGGTTTTCCTGAAATATTTTGTTTCGAATTTCGAAAAAGTGGGATAGAATTTCGCCAGAAATTTAAAAATACAATCCAAATTTTAATGACCAACTTTTGAGAATTTTGAGCCTCAAATTGTGTCAATTTTTGATTAATTTCAAAAAATTGGCATGTGACCTATGAAAATGGGGTAGAATTTTACCAAGAATTAAAAAATACCATCCAAAACTTTTTTTGAGCAATTTTTGAGAATTTTGAGCCTCAAATTGTGTCAATTTTTGATTAATTTCAAAAAATTGACATGTGACCTATGAAGATGGGGTAGAATTTTGCCAAGAATTCAAAAATACTATCCAAAACTTTTTTGAGCAACTTTTGAGAATTTTGAGCCTTAAATTGATTGACATGTGACCTATGAAAATGGGGTAGAATTTTGCCAAGAATTCAAAAATACCATCCAAAACTTTTTTGAGCAACTTTTGAGAATTTTGAGCCTTTGATTTAGTAGATTTTTAGATAGACCCATCAGTATATGGACTAAAATTTTATAGAGAAACCAAAAATCAATTTCGAATATTTTTCTGAATGAAACGATTCTCGCTTATTTTTTCAACGGAATGTAATTGATTTGAATTTTTTTATTTTATTTTTTATTACCTATAGTTTAGATTGTTCATTTTTTGCATTCCAGTAAAATATTTTGCGCTTAAAATAACTCAAACTTGAAAGATGTTTAACAAAGTTTTTGATTACATTTTAAAATCTTTGACAAAATTCTATCCCTTTTTTGTAGGTCACATGTCAATTTTTTGAAATTAATCAAAAATTGACTCATATTGAGGCTCGAAATTCTCAAAAGTTGCTCAAAAAAAATTTGGATGGTATTTTTGAATTTCTGGCGAAATTCTATCCCACTTTCATAGGTCACGTGTCAATTCTTTGAAAATACTAAAAAATTTACCCAATTTGGGGCTCAAAATGCGTAAAAATCGCTCAAATGCAATTTTCATCAATAATTTCGTTCTGCTCGTGAAATTTTAACCCATTTTGATAGGTTGCAACCCAAATTTCAGTTTTTTTTCATAACTTTTTTTTAATGAAAAGGGGAGGAAATCGCACGTTTTCAAAACTTTGAAATTCCACCACAGCCTATTGTGCCAAATCAGTAAAAAAATTTACTGATTCAATCAGTGAATTTTATTATTGAATCAGTAAAAAATTAAAATTCACTGTTTGAATTAGTAATTAATTACTGATTCAATCAGTGAATTTTTGTTTTTACTGATTCAACAATGAAAATTTACTGATTGAATCAGCAAATTTTGACTGACTTCAACCAGTGAATTCATTTCTACTGATTCAATAATGAAAATCCACTGATTGAATCGGTAATTTTTCACTGATTGGCAGTAAAATGTCACTGATTAACTGGGGAATCAGTGGAATTTGACAGATAATCAGTGACATAATCTAGACTGTTTCATCAGTCAATTTTTGCATTTTTGACTGATTCAGATTTAGAGAGATTGGACTGTAGACTAAATATAGGAAAGTGATATTTTTTCAAAAATTTATAAAAAATAAGATAATTATGAAAATGAGTATCAAGTGATATCTATTTTTTGAATAAAAGCGTATTCACATATTAAACCCTTTTTTTTTTCAAGTTTTCAAAATTTTTCCGAACATAGATTTTAAAAGCCTGATGGAAAAAGTAAATGCGGTGTGAGGGAGGAGGCGGCAGAAGATGAACCACGTCGAGTCGTTTTTAGGTTCAAGCACAATTTTCTAGCCACCTCCCTCTTCAACTTTCGAAAAAAAAGGGGCAAAACGATCACTTTTTTGGGAACCTTACTTACCAACATCGAATTAGATAAATACTGAGATTGGAAAAAATCACCTTATTTATCTAATTTTAAATACATCAAATCGACCATTCCTTTACTTAGCCTGATGATAACTTTTATTTATTCGATGCAATAAAAATAATCTAAATGAAAAAATTGTATTTATTATTTGAACATTACATTTGAAATTAATCAAACCAATATGTTATTTCTGAATTATTTTTATCAATAGGTACTTTGTTGAACATTAAGTCAAGGTGAAAAATATGGATCGTTTTCATTAACAAGGAATTTCTCGATTAAAATTAAAGTATTGCACATGTAATTACGAAAACACCATCTACGTCAATTAATTAATTTTTTGGTACTCGACTCATTAAAACTATCAAACTAAATTACTTCATTATCCACAGACATACGATAAAAAATACGTAAGAAAAAAATCGTGTACTTTGAAATCCTTTCAATCTTTAGGCAGCATCACTTGGAGGTGGACTCGAGCTCTCAGGCCCCGTTGGAGCCGAAATCGTGGTCTCAGCTACCGGTCCAGACGTACTCCCGCTTTCAGCCCCTGTTGAGGCCGGACTCGCGCTCTCAGACACCGTTGAAACCGGACTCGAGCTTTCAGCTCCCGTTGAAGCCGGACTCGCGCTATCACCGAACCTTGAAGTCGGAGTTAAGCTCTCAACCACCGT
Source organism: Pseudococcus viburni (assembly GCA_033439095.1). Lineage (NCBI taxonomy): Eukaryota > Metazoa > Arthropoda > Insecta > Hemiptera > Pseudococcidae > Pseudococcus > Pseudococcus viburni. The sequence continues at coordinate 18,467 of JAVBJF010000574.1, read as the reverse complement.
TTGAATAGCTCTAGCGATATCATTACCGATATGATTGAACACGAAATAATAAACTTCATCTACGTTTTCATGCCATTCAAATCTGACCAAGAATCCAGCCTTGTTGAAGAAAACGTCTTTGTTTCTATATACGTTCAATTGTTTTTCTTTCAAATCGGACAAATATTCAGAAATAATGGTGATACTTTTCACGTTGAATTCTCTGTGAAGGTATCGACGTCCGGAGAGATAATCAAAACTCACGATAGCTTGTTTTTCGCCATCTTTCGGGTACGTAAATTGAATACCTTGCGACATATTGTAAAACTGACCGCCACCAGATAGACTAGTATTGTCGTAAACCAGTTCAGACGTTTCATAATTTAAGAATCCTTTGAATATAATATTTTTAGTGTCTTGCTGATACTGTATCGGAGCGGTTTTCGAGTCAGATTTAAAGACGATATCCGATGATTTAAAAATATCACTTCCATTATTAGCTAGTGCCACACCTTTGACGAATTCTACTCCCGCCCCTCCGATAGCAATCAATAACCCTTTAATGTAAGTTTGTACAAATTCTAGCTCCGATTTTTCAACCTGATGTTCTAAATCTTCGTTGATACTTGAACTCAAATTGGAGAGCAGGTTTGGTACGACATTATTCGTTACGGATTTCTTCAATATGGCGTTAATTTCGCTAGAATTGGAATACGATGAATCATACGTGCTTATAAAATCTTCATTGTCGTAAAACAGCGATTGTTTAGCAAAAAATGCATCTTCCAAATCTCTTTTAAAATAAAATTCTACTTCATAGATTGGTTGAAGAAGACGGTGCACAATGAAATAATTGGTTCCATCGATGTAAACCGAACTCGTAAGGATAATGTTGTCTGAGTTGTATTTATTTTTCATCTGCAAAATATTTGTTTAATTGAGTAAGTAATTACGAGTCGAGATGAGAAATTTAATGAAACAGCAGTGGCGCACAGTGGTCCAATTTGGAAAAAAGCACGCCCAAATGCGAAAAATATGAGTTCTTGAAAAAAAAAATACGTCTAGCTCATCTAAATCCAAAATTTCAAGCTGATCGGATCACTTCTGTGGTCTACAGAATTCAAAGTTACCCATCTAAAAAATCAGCGGCAATTTGTTTCTTTTTTACAGAAAAAGGTCATAATTTGAAATACCTAGCATAATAATATTCGAAATTATGTTTTTATCGAAAACAAACTGTTTGGATAATTTTGAATTAAAAAAAAACTGCTTTTTCGTTTTTTTAAAAATATCCCTAATTCTCATTTCCAAGATCAAAATTTTCAACTTTAAATTTTTTCGATTTCCTTAATTCCATTTTATTTTAAAATTATATCCAAAGGGTATGGACGGATAAGGGGTGAATTTGGCCCCCGGCGCTTTTGGGCTCCTAAACACGTCAAGTCGTGTATATTGACTAGAAATAATTTTTCACAAAATTTTGGACCCCTACCCCCCTCTCTTTCGGAGCTATGGCCATTTTATTGCATCATTTTTAAGAATTTTTAATTTCAACGGAAGTGAAGGAAATTTTCTGTTCTGTGGCACAAAGTTACATTTGGTAGAGGTGTATTCATGATAATTTTTTCAACAATTTTGGTGCACTCTTTCACGTTTTTTCGGTCATTTGAAGTTTTCAATCGTAAAAAATACCATATATAAGCGAAGAGCGACCACCCTGGAAAAATTTCTAAAAAAGACGTTTTTTCATGTAGAATTTAGTTGTGTATTTGGTTTTGGCGATTTCTTTGAACTAAGGGCCGAAAATCGCGAAAAACTGCACAGAAATGTTGTTATTTCAACAGATTTTTCAATTTTTGAGCGTTTTATACCGAAAGAAATGACCAAATAAGAAAACCAATTCCATATTCGTATTCAGCAGGTCAAAATACCCCGATAAACACCCTTTTCGCAATAGTTTTGATTAAAATTTCAGAATTCACCTTTTTCACTGATTTTTCTTGAAAAAAAAAATGAATTTCGAGACTTAAAAAATAAAACGATCGCGAAAAAAGTGTTAATCACAATTAATGCCATAGGTATTCGTGTTCTGCGACCCAGCATTAGTCAGAAATCGAAATCTTTCCATTTCAAATCTTTAGAGTTACATTTCAGCTACAGAAACCGCCCAAGAGGAGTATTGGTGAATTTTTTTTCCCACGTATCCTCCATGTCTTTGATATTAAATCGTACCAATGAGTTACAATATATTGCGCGACCATAGATCTCGAACAATAATTTTTTGAAATTTTTTCACTACAATCAACATACAGCTATTCGAGTTTGAAAAAAGCTTCACGAAAACAAGAGCGAGGCATCGAAGATACTTGACGTTTTTTCAAATCCTTAAATTGACATTTTGTAATCTCGTTGTTACGCTGTACAAAATTAATTTCACCTTTTTTACTGATTTTTCACAAAAAAAAGTGAATTTCGAGACTTCAGATAAAACGATCGCGTGGTCGCGCAATATATTGTAACTCATTAGTACGATTTAATATCAAAGACATGGAGGATACGTGAAAAAAAAATTCACCAATACTCCTCTTGGGCGGTTTCTGTAGCTGAAATGTAATTCTAAAGATTTGAAATGGAAAGATTTCGATTTCTGACTAATGTTGGGTCGCAGAACACGAATATGGCATTAATTGTTGTGTATTGTAATTTTTTTACTCGATAGACCAGATTCAAACTTGAAAATGGGGACGTTTTAGGGAAGAAATGACGAAATGAAAAAACCAAATCCATATTCGTGTTCAGCAGGTCAAAATACCCTGATTAACACTTTTTTCGCGATCGTTTTACTTTAAGTCTCGAAATTCTTTTTTTTTCATGAAAAATCAGTGAAAAAGGTGAATTCTGAAATTTTAATCAAAACTATTGCGAAAAGGGCATTTATAGGGGAATATGGAATTGGTTTTCTTATTTGGTCATTTCTTTCGGTATAAAACGCTCAAAAATTGAAAAATCTGTTGAAATAACAACATTTCTGTGCAGTTTTTCGCGATTTTCGGCCCTTAGTTCAAAGAAATCGCCAAAACCAAATACACAACTAAATTCTACATGAAAAAACGTCTTTTTTAGAAATTTTTCCAGGGTGGTCGCTCTTCGCTTATACAGTATGACACAAAAGTCTTGGTAAGCTGAAACATTTCTTTATATCTCAGAAGTGAAAAGAGATATCAAGACGGTTCAAACGGCAATGTATTCCTGGTATCGAGGACATTGAATATTGATAATCAAACTTTCAACCCGACCTATAGGATGCTCACAAATTGAGAAACCGGTTTGGGTCAAAAAATGGGGGTCCGGGTTTTTTATTTAAATAAAGTCTACGCACTGGCGCGATTAAAATGTGATATGTTTTTTTGAAACCGGTTGAGCGGTTTTGAACCAGTTGTCAATAGTATCCAAAAAAGTGGAGATATGAAAAAAAGTTTGAAACAAAAGTTGTAGAGAAGTAAAAAATGAACATTTTTTGTTTCATAACTTTTTTCCACCTTGAAATAGAAAGAAGTTGTCGTAGAAAAGGTTTGAGTATAATTTTTTGTTTTTCAAGTCATAACTCTTCTCCATCGCCAGTTGGAAAAAAAAATATGGAACGTAAAACATTCAGTTTCCAATTCTTTACAACTTTTATTTCACATGTTTTTTGATATCTCCAATTTTTTGAAACCGATAGTTTCTTTGGATGATTTTTTTCCAAGTCGATAACCGGTTATCAAAAAGTAGAGATATCGAAAAAAGTTTGAAACAAGAGTTGTAGCGAATTAAAGACTGAACATTTTTTGTTTCATAACTTTTTTTCCACCTTGAAATAGAAAGAAGTTGTCGTAGAAAAGGTTTGAGTATAATTTTTTGTTTTTCAAGTCATAACTCTTCTCCATCGCCAGTTGGAAAAAAAAATATGGAACGTAAAACATTCAGTTTCCAATTCTTTACAACTTTTATTTCACATGTTTTTTGATATCTCCAATTTTTTGAAACCGATAGTTTCTTTGGATGATTTTTTTTCCAAGTCGATAACCGGTTATCAAAAAGTAGAGATATCGAAAAAAGTTTGAAACAAGAGTTGTAGCGAATTAAAGACTGAACATTTTACGTTCTGTAATTTTTTCTTCATTTAGCAATGAGGAAGAGTTATGGCATAAAAAGAATAAATTGTACTCCAGTCCTTTATACCATAACTTCTTTCCATTGCAAGATGAAGAAAAAAATTACAGAACGTAAAATGTTCAGTCTTTAATTCGCTACAACCCTTGTTTCAAACTTTTTTCGATATCTCTACTTTTTGATAACCGGTTATCGACTTGGAAAAAAAATCATCCAAAGAAACTACCGGTTTCAAAAAATTGGAGATATCAAAAAACATGTGAAATAAAAGTTGTAAAGAATTGGAAACTGAATGTTTTACGTTCCATATTTTTTTTTCCAACTGGCGATGGAGAAGAGTTATGACTTGAAAAACAAAAAATTATACTCAAACCTTTTCTACGACAACTTCTTTCTATTTCAAGGTGGAAAAAAAGTTATGAAACAAAAAATGTTCATTTTTTACTTCTCTACAACTTTTGTTTCAAACTTTTTTTCATATCTCCACTTTTTTGGATACTATTGACAACTGGTTCAAAACTGCTGAACCGGTTTCAAAAAAACATATCACATTTTAATCGCGCCAGTGCGTAGACTTTATTTAAATAAAAAACCCGGACCCCCATTTTTTGACCCAAACCGGTTTCTCAATTTGTGAGCATCCTATAGGTCGGGTTGAAAGTTTGATTATCAATATTCAATGTCCTCGATACCAGGAACACATTGCCGTTTGAACCGTCTTGATATCTCTTTTCACTTCTGGGATATAAAGAAATGTTTCAGCTTACCAAGACTTTTGTGTCATACTGTATATGGTATTTTTTACGATTGAAAACTTCAAATGACCGAAAAAACGTGAAAGAGTGCACCAAAATTGTTGAAAAAATTATCATGAATACACCTCTACCAGATGTAACTTTGTGCCACAGAACAGAAAATTTCCTTCACTTCCGTTGAAATTAAAAATTCTTAAAAATGATGCAATAAAATGGCCATAGCTCCGAAAGAGAGGGGGTAGGGGTCCAAAATTTTGTGAAAAATTATTTCTAGTCAATATACACGACTTGACGTGTTTAGGAGCCCAAAAGCGCCGGGGGCCAAATTCACCCCTTATCCGTCCATACCCTTTAATATTTTTTCAACAGTAAAATTTTTTTAAACTTTAATTTTTTCAATTTTTTTCAATTTCATCTTTTATTTTTTTCAATTATTGAGTAAGAAGTTAAAAAACACAAAGTTGAAAAAAACTTGGAGAAATTATTTCAAAATTACAGGAAAAAATTTCCCAGTTTGAAGGATTTTTTAAAAAATATGAAGTAAATTTTTTTTTAAATCAAAGTTGGAAAAGTTTTAAAATTGGATCAGCTTTTAAAAAATTTAAAGTTGAAAAAATTGAAAAAATTTGAACTTAAAATTAGAATAAATTCGAACTTGGATGGTCGAAATTCCACTTGCAGCAAAAATAATCAGGAGATAGTATTTTTCAAAGCATACGTAAGGTTTTTAAAAAAGAAGTGAGCTTTGGTGAGCAAAGTTATCGCGTGCGTGGCATAATAAAATATTAGGCATGAATTCGTTGCACCTAGCTGCGCTTTTTTGATGAAATTCAAGCAAATCGCAAAATTAATAGTTTTCAACCTCTCCACAAAGCTCTTTTCAAGTTTTAATGTTGAATAACTACGAAAATCGAAACCAGCGTCCTTAAGACCTATTAACCGATATTTATACCTATGTCGAAAATTTAGAAAATTTGACCCTTGCATCCCCTCCTGAGAGACTCATTTTGAATTTTCATCACCGGGCTGAAAAACACTACATTCTCACTTTTCGAAATTTGATTTCGTGAACTTGAATTTCGGCGTACACTTTCCCTAAATGGACCATTGAGTGGCGAGTCTATCATGGCATTAAGTACCTATGGCAAATGGTGCTTTAAAAAGTTAGAATATTTTCCTTCAGTAAGTATCGTGTGGATGATTTTTTTGCACCCCCCCACCCGACCCCCCGGAGAAAGTAATCAAAAAAATGAAAAATATCTTGGAAGGATTTCGAAGCTCCTTCATCCTTTTTTGGGGGTTTGAGGGTCAAAAACGAAATTTCGTAACCTGTCTCGATACAGTTGAAACATTTTCATTTTTAGTCCCATCCTCACCTTACAGGTAAGGGTCAGTTTTTGAGTCTGGGGTAAAAATAATCTCAGAAAAGGATTCATATTTTAGAATACATTTCTTGAAGCTTTCGTACTCTTTTTTCGGTTTCAGGCTGGCGATTTAATTGTCCTTACTCTCTCATGCACTGGCTGGAACCCCATCACCGGATTTGTGTTCAAATTTTCAAAATTTTCTGAAAATTACTTTTTCATTCTAATAATAATAATAATAATAATAATAATGTGTTTTTCTTTTGAGAGATGAACATTTTTTTTCAGACATCGTTTATTATAGGTTTTTTCTGCATCAATATTTTTTATCCAATCCAAAAAAAAAAATTGGGAGTTAATTAATGGTTAGGGATCGTCAAACCGGTTAAGAAACTAAAAATCGAAAAGTGATCAATTTGTTCTAAATTTTTTATCGTATTCACCTCATTTTTAAAAAAATAATTATTTATTGGTAAAAAGTATAGAAAGCTACAAAACTGATTTCGAAAATGTATTTCTCATAAAAACTATTTATTTGTATATTTTCTAGGCCAAATTAAAACACCTCACTCGCATTTGAATTTCAAAAAGAACGGGCAGTTTATTGATTTTTTTGAACAATTTCGAAATATAAAATTCGGCAGCTATTAGAATCGCTTTTCCATTGTCATTCGGTAAAAAATTATTTTTTCATAATATTTTGATAAAAATACGCCAAAAAATTGATATCTGGCTCAATCTGAATCAAACCTTGATCAAACAAAAACTCGAGGGAAACGAAAAGGAGATAACTTGCAAACGTAGAACATTTTTGCTAAAAATTCTCATCTTCGGTTTCTAAAAAAATATCTCAAACCGAAAAAGATAAAACTTTCGCTCAAAATTGACACTGATAATGATATTTCATCCTATCTGATCAGAAGGGTAATTCACAACAGCGCCACTGCGTTCGAATATAATGCAATGCAATTTTTACCTGAAACTGCGAAGCTGAATTAAATGGTTCATGTTTGAATGCAGGCTTAGGACCTCTTTTGGTAGCAGGGAAATTGTAAAGGTACACATCTTTGAACTGTAGACCAGTTTGACTGTCGATGTACTCCGGCACAAATAAAACATCGGGAAAGGAATTGGAATTTGCTGTACGGCTCGAGACTAGGTCTCCATACAACTTTTGCAAATATTTGAACAAGAAAAGCTGGTCTAGTGCTGGGCCAAATTTGTTCAGTTCAGTGTAGGTAATTTTTGACTGTTTGTACTGTGTCACTAGATCCTTTAATATTTCGTAATATCCAGGAGATGGTGGATATGGAATGTTTCCATATACCGATTGGTAAAAATTGTCTTTTTTGGCGAATGACGACGAGGGTACCTTGCAATCTGGAAAATAGTCATTAGATATATCAAATCTCCAATTTTGAGCCAATTTTTATTGAAAATATTGCACGATAAAGACAAAATACCAACAAATAATTTTCACAAAAAATCTCATATTTTCTTTCGTATTTAAAATGATTGTCATCTCCCCTCCTTTCGTTCGAATAAAACTCGAAATTCCCAACAAATAATAAATTTCAAATTACGAATTCATCATCCACCATTATTCAACTACTCGGAAAAAATTATCGTTTCGTTGGAAAAAACTGAGAGAAACGAGAAAAAAAGAACAAAATACATGATAAAAAGATAAAAAAGTGTCTTATTTTTCAATTTCCACGAAACGGTTTGCATTTCGGTGGGAAATGTAAATTTTTAATCGTTCGTTACTGTCGCGCCATTTGAACTCGTTTAAATGGTTCGGCGCTGTCGGTACACGCGATGAATTTTTCATATCAAAAGCTTTTCAGCTTTACTTTTCGGTTTTAAAATACTCATAAATATTTGCTTCGTTGGTAACTTAACAATTCCGAGCCTAATTTTTTGTACTTCGTTTGGAAAAAATGAAAAACGTAAGAAATATAATAATTGTAAAGGGTACTTACGAATGCAAGAGACCAACGCCAACAAGCAAAAAGTCACCAAACAAAGGTTTCTGTACATTTTGACGAACACTGGTCGAATAATAAGATTCGATTTATATTTAAATGGAAATACCATTAACTGCATTCGTATTATTCTTATTTATCTTTCGAAAATTCAAAAAAAATATTCTTATCTGAAGGCGAAATTTTAATTAATGAGCTCAGATAAAAAAAAGTACAATTTTTCTTTGATTTTTTTTTCTTCGCATTATCTTTTCAAACAAGCTAATATTGTATAATTGCAAATTATAAATAGATATTCGGCGAATCTGGCCACTTCACGGTTATTTTTCAACGTAATAATGACTAATTAGTGCAACGTGCAATTCGATGACTAATCTAATTTGTTCGCTTAAAAATTTCCCCCGAAATTGTATTTTTTTATGAAACAAATTTCAGTGAAAATCAGTGATGTTTTACTGATCGTTTAGTAAAAATTCACTGATTTCTCAATCAATTTCTAATTTGAAAAAAGTGAGGAATTTCAACAAAAAAAAAAACAGAGAAAAATCACTGATTTTTACCTAGTTAAATTTATTTTACTGATTCAAAAAGGCTTAATTTTACCAAATTCGACTGATACAGATTTAGAGATTATATACTGATCACTTTACCCAAAACTTGTATCATTCGCCCACTGAAAGATGAAAATACCCTGATTACCTACACCATTGAAATAACAGATTACTCAATTTTTCATTGAATTTTGATTGCCCTTCGCCATTTTTTTTCCGAATTCTCAGTCTCCAGGGTGTCCACTATATCTCAGAAATGATTTTCCCTGACTTTTCCAGATTTTCCAGACCAATTTTTCGAATTTTTCCAGACCTCATAAATATGATATTCGTAAACCGGGGGGGGGGGGGGGGTGTGTGTGTTAATATTCAAATTCAATTCTGAAATTTTTACCGCCCATCCAACTCCCCCCTCGCCACAAAAATTTGAAAATTTGAATTTATTACCTACAGAAAAAAATTTAAATAAAAAGAAAAAACTAAGTATTCCAACACAAAACTAAGTTTTTAAAAATCAAAAAAATTATGCCAGGATGTTTACCAAATTGAGCGAATAAAAATTTGGATTTTTTCAGGCTAAAAATTCAAAATTTTCTTCACATTTCATTCCCCCCTCCCCCTCCAAAATGAAAAACACTTGTCTTCAATTTATAAATTCACGCAATCCCTGGCAATTTTTTGTTTGTACCAATAAATGAAAAAGTGAATGAGAAGGTAAAATATAAATAATTTTATGAAAATATATAAATGTGTTGAGCCCAAGCGAAGCGAGGGCGAAAATTTTTGCGAAAAAATATCTTCAAAAGATGAAAATTTACCACTTTTCCCTCATTCAAGTTTTCCAAAACATGGCGAGTAATTTCGATTTCTGTTCCATTCCCTCCCTTTTTTTTTTCGACATCGTGGTCAAGGGCCATTTCTTTCTCATCACAGCTCATTAAAAGTAAGTTTCCAAAAAACTTAAGATTAAAAATAAATTCCGTAGAAAGAAAGAGTGTAAATTACGCCGAGCGTAGCGAGGTAAATTTTTTTTGAATAATTCATAATTCAATGGACAAAGACATGCATTTTGAATATCAATTTTATTGTACATTACGACCAACAAAAAATGATGAATAAGACAATAATTGGATAAAATATGCAATAATTTGGCCCGAGCGGAGCGAGGGCGAAATTTTTTGAAAAATTTATAATAAAATAAGCAAAAAAACATTTTTCCAAATGATTTACATTTTTTTGGGATTTTCGAAAATTCCAGAGAAAACTCCAAAATCCACCAAAATTCCCTGACTTTTCCCGGTTTTCCAGAGAATGGACACCATGGTCTCACCCTTACCTACCTACATGAAAAATACTTAAGAACCGGAACTCTGTTACTTTTAACGTTTGGTCTGGTAAGTTTTTTCCAAACATTTTTTCATTTATAATAAATTCAAAAAAATGTAAACTAATTTTCAACCTAAGTAAATTCCACTGCAATTTAATCAAACATTCGAATCATATTTTCTTCAGCTACCCTCGTCGTTAGCTTTGGTCTATGGTACTTTAGCTGCGATCTCCGAAAATGTAAATCCAGGACTTACCCTGATATATATTCTTATCACCGGCAGTTTTACAAGCATTTATGCCGCAGGAATCTATGGTGTCGTCAAGGTGATTTTTTTTTCAAAACATTAAATTGAAATTCCGTTAGCGATAGTGATAATTTTTTGAACCTCGATTTTTTCAATTCTCGCTAGAAAATAGCAAACGCTGGGCTCATATTTTTATTTTTTAAAAATATTTCAAACTTTAAATCGACCACTCTCTTAATTTGAATCAGTCAAAATTGACTGATTTAAATCGACAAAATTGAGTCACTGTAGGAATCAGTGAAAAAATTTACTGATTCAATCAGTAAATTTTAACTGATTGAAATCAGTCAATTAATTTTTACTGATTCAATAATCAAAATTCACTATTTGAATAGGTAATTTTTCACTGATTGGCAGTAAAATGTCACTGATTAACAGGGGAATCAGTGGAATTTGACTGATTAATCGGTGACTTGATTTTCTCTATTTCATCAGTCAATTTGACTGATTCAAATTAAGAGAGCATGAAAGAAAGTAAATTCCCTTGTTGCTTCTCAGAAGATTTGAATGATTGAGTTCTGAATGAAATGAACGAATTTCAACTTTGACTCAGCTTTGTAGCAGTAAATCAATGTAATTTCAGCCGAATTTCAAGAAAATTGATTTTCGTTAAAAATAAAATTGATTTTGAAAAAATTGGGGAAAATCAAATTTGTAACCGGATTGTATCGATTTAAAATCACCATCACTATTAGCGATTGTACCACGCATGTATTTTAATACAACTTACTTGTTGGTATTTCAGAAAAGACCCTTATTCTTGAAACCTTATTTAGGAGTTCAAGTGTTTCTTATGTTGATGGTAATAATATCCATGGTCGGTACAGCAATTCAAGGTGCAGCAATTATGGCCTCGTCATCGAATGATAATGCTTACGATTCATCAATTAAACTTCCTATCGCAGCCAGATTTATTTGTTCTGAAATTGGGTTACTTTTTGTAGAAGGTATGTCAGTATAAAATGTTTTTTTTTTATCGCAATGCAAAAAATTCGCCAAGGTGTGGCACTTTTTAGAAAATTGAAAGGAAAAATTTCAAAATGTAAAAATATCCAAGTTTAATTAAAAATTGAGATTTTTTGATAAATTATGGGGAGTTTCTTTTCTGATTAGTATTTCCTCATTAGATAATTTCAGTTTGAAAGAGAGAAAGGAGGGTTGCGATATTTTATTTATGAAACTCGAATGTTGGAAAAATTGCTGGTTCATTACAAAAATCCTGTAGCGCTGAAGAATCATCGAACAAACACTGATTTTTTTTTCTTGACAAATTCTCCACGTGAAGTTAGGTTATTTATACCTAATTTTGAAAATATTTGCACACTGATGTGTTTTTTTCTTTTTTTTTCAGTCATCTATTTCTACTTCTTCGCCGTGGTACTGGGCTTTTACAAGGAACTCAACAAAAAAACTCAAGAGAGAAACTCCGTATAATTGACACGGTGATCCGTCGATCCGTCCTCAGTCTTATGTATTATTGATATTACAGTAGCAGTATAATTATGTAAATGTAAATTTTCACCAATTTATTAATTCGAAAAATATTGAAAAAATTGAGTATCTTATGCTATACCCTTTTTTTAATTTGAGAAATGATATTTCGCTGGGTAGAGGTCTCTACGTCAAGATTTTCCATCACTGTATAGGTATACAAATTCGTAAAAGTGAACGATTCGGTCGTTCGCAACATTTCCGAGACTCACGTTGTTTAATAGTAAACTAACAGTAAGTATATAATCTCGATCCAGAAGAATGATCTGAATTCTGTGATTCTGTGAATTCTATCAAGTTACTCAGAAAATATTTCCATCAACATGGTTCTTCGAGTGTTGCGAGTTGCATATACGATCGCCTGGAAGGTGATACTGGAACCGTGATAGGTGAATTTCAACGCCCCCCCCCCCCTCATCCACCACTAAATTAATATTCGTTTGTGCTAGGTTAAGGCCCAGTTACCGTATACTGGCACTGAATTTATCAGTGAAAAAGTTGAATCTGTGTTTTCTAACGGAACAGTTTATAATAAGGCACTGAAAGATTTCCTATCCTTTCAATGAAAAGTTAAAATATTTTAACTTTTCAATGACAATTTCAGTGCCAGTATAAATGGGATTTAAGTACTGGTTTGTGCCGAAAACCGCATTGTTAGTGCTGCTCCCCTTCCATGGGCGCCCGGAGGATTTCTTGATGAGGTAGCAAGACAAAACGCAGACGAGCATAATTTAACTCTGAGAGCATTTCGGAAAGCTTCACCCCCTCCCCCATCCATCCTATTCTTTTTTCCCAATGAATTCGATGGAAAATGGCAAACAAGATGCCAAAAGCATCAATTTTTTGGAATATTTAAATATTAAATCCTAAATGTTAAAACTTCATTTTAAATTGAATTCATTGAACCTTGAAGCTGAAGAAATATTGTGCTCTCTCATTTATAAATCAGCGAAAATTACTTATTGAAAATCACTGAGAAACAGTCAGAATTGCAGCACAGGAGAAAATCAGTGAAACAATTTTCAATAAAAACAAATCAGTGAGAAAAATCACTGGAAAATCACTGAAAATTCACTGAAAAGTCAGTGAAATTTATGAAATTAAATTAATAGAAAAATCAGTAAGTAAAAATCTGGAAAAATCAATGAATTTTGCTGATTTTTTCCTGTGCTGCAATCGTGACTGTTTATCAGTCACTTTTCACTGATTCAGAATGAGAGAGTACGTATTTAAAAAAAAAATGCCTTGAATCTAATTCAAATTATCTCATTAAGAAATTGCATAAATGCGTATAGGGATCTAAAATTTGAAAAGTTCTCACTTTATTGGTGGGTACTCTCTCATTCAGAATCAGTGAAAAATCACTGATAAACAGTCAGAATTGCAGCACAGGAAAAATTAGTGAAATTCACTGATTTTCCAAGATTTTTCACTGATCAAAGATTTTCTTTCACTAACTTCCTTTCAGTGAGAATTTTTTTACTGATCTATCACTGTGTTGCAATTCTGACTGGTTTTTTTTTTTAGTGATTTTTGATCAATTTCACTGATTCAGAAATGTGAGAGTAGGTACCTAGGCATTTCCCCTAATTTCGCTACTTTTCCAAAGAAAAATTATGAGTTAGAATCTCATATTTCTCACTTTTAAAAATTCGGAACAAATCAAAAAAGCGGATCCAAACGGAGATTTTAAAAGAGATGAAATACTTTTTTTCTAATTTCTTTAGATTTCTTGAAGGAAGGGCGAAAATAGTATTGGAAGCACTGTTAATATCTAGAAATCAAAAAATAGAGGTTTGGGCTTTATAAAATTAAAAAATAGCGTGTATTTAGACTAATTTTTCAAAATTTAGAATTTTGTCGTATAACGCAGGATAGAAGTGATGCTCGAGTGAATCGAGGGGGCATTTCACCTTTCACAAGCAAATCCTTCTCCCATTCCAATGATATCCACGCTTCACAAGGGTTTTCAATCGAAAACTTCCTATTTTTACCACTTTTATTATTTGTATTCTACCACCTTAAAATTAGGGGTTTTATTTGAAAAATGGCCAGTCTTAATAATGCATAAAAACAAAAAATGAAAAAAAAAAAATACGAATAGTTTATGAGGAAGCGATCGCCACCATCTCCGAGGACGCATGTCCCCTTCCCGAGATATTGAAGAAAATTTGTGTGTGAGGGGGGCTGGAGAAATGGAAGCCCCCCCTTTGATCCACGGGGTTCAAAATGACGTAATTCGTTCGGGCTACGTTAGTGCTGGTAATGAGCATCAAAAATTTTTCAATCTCAACTTTAATCGCTGTCATTTTTGATGTTGGGCAAAAAATCATCAGAACAAAATTTGTTCGGTTTCAATAGAACTATTCACTTCTTTAATTGGTCTTTTCTTTAGTTTTTTTTGAACAAATTTCTTCTTAGCAAATTCAATTTTCAAGTCAGGCAAAAAATCATAGAAGTGAAATTTGGTCAATTTTTGAAATAATTACTACATTTATTAGGAGAGGATCGAAAAAAGCGCAGGCTTGATTTAGACTAAAACTGGCGAGGTCGTTTATTTCGAGTGGGAATACTTCCAAAAAAATTGAGCTCTTTATGCTACTCTTTTGGAAATCTAGAAAATGTTTTGTACGGAGGAAATCTGCTATACATACCTCCCTGCTGGAAAAATTTCAAGCAGTGATGGGGAAAAATTCATGATAACAGGGGCATCTCGTAAGAGAAAATTTCAAAAACGTAAAAAATATTATCTGCGTTTTAAATCGAGAATTGATTTTACCAATTCAATCGAATAAATTTTTCCAATGACCAAATATTCGTAGAAAAATATCACTAATTAAATTACCAATTATCTAATTAAATGTAATATTCATTTTTCATCAGATTATTTTTACTATGCACCAATTTCTTTTCCCGATAATTTGATGAATATTATATTTGGCTGACGTAAAACATCGAATTTAATGAAAACTTAGGGCCGTATTTTAAAACATACCTTATTTTTAAGTAGTTTTTAAGGTACCTTAAAAAGTACCTTAGACAGAATTGGTATTTTAAAACGCTCCTTAACAAGACTTGAAACACAAATTCCATCGGTGAGACTTGGAATACCTTAAGGTACCTCGCGAGGTACCTTAAGGCAACAAATAGTTTTTTCTTACGTATTTACAGTTGTGTTGATATTTGAATTATATTATAAACAGATTTGTTCAGTAAAAATATGATGGTAGACCACGATATTATCGATATATGCATACCTAATGGACATTATTGACATATCTTGGATGAAAATTCACAGAGACGAATTTAAAAAAAAAATCATATTTATGTAAGTGGCCTATTCTTAAAATTGAAGGGATGTTCTGTGAAAGAAAATCTGAAACTGTCAATGGGGAAGGGTACAGGGAAGAGGGAGCTAAAAATTTAGAAAATCTCTCATGAGGAATTTTTCAATTTTCCTCTTTAAATGTAATTTTCCTCAATTTTTCAGACTCAACATGAATAATATTTATCAATTTTTTAGCAGGGTCATTAGTCTTACCATGTTTGTAAATTTTATATTCCCGAATTCAAACGTAATTATTCCGAATAAAAATGAAAATTTGCTTTGAGGAGCAATATCTTTTGCCTTCTGTTAATCAGACCACCCCTGGTTGATGGCAAAATTTACGAGGTCACTTACAAAAAAAAAACTTGTACTTACATACTTAAACATTTTTGACTACTTCTGTCCTGAAAGCGATAAATCTTTTAAATTTTTTTTTGAAATTTGCAATGAACAAAGGCAATTTGAGCACACTCGAAGAAAGAGGAGGTAAATTATCAGAATCTCGAATGAAAGTTTCGAAAATTTTTTATGGCGATAAAAAAAAATCTATTTCTTAATAACAAAAAATGAACAGATGACTCTGATATTCTTTATTTTTTCTTCTTTTTTTTTTCATTCATTGTGAATGGAACGCCGAAATAAAAAAATAGAAACATTAGAAAATTATAGAAACCTTCAAACACTGATGCAATATTGATTACAAAAAGTGTTGATAAATTTGTAAAAATAAGTAAATACATCCAATTATATCTGAATAATGCGTTTTGATTGGTTGAATCATCTTTTAAGATTTGGCAACATGGTATTCAAAGCAATACGCAAACAAAATTAAGGAAGGTTTTAAAATACGACTTTTAAGGAAGCCCTTACCGAAGTTCTCCTAAGGAAGGTTTTAAAATACCAAACCATTCCTTAAAATAAGGTATCCTTATTTTTTAAGGATACCTTAAGGTAGGTTTTAAAATACGGCCCTTAATTTTAATCTACTCACGGTTCAAGAGCAAATCTACAATTAAAAATTATGCATTTCAATTTTGCATAAATCACGTGATTCAAGTACGAGTTTTAAAATTCCCGTGAAAGGAGCATTTTCATCTTTTTGGCCTCTTGTAATTCGCATAAAATGTTATTTATTCAAAAAATGTGATCGAGGAGAAAAATGAAAATACAAATGATGGTTTATGATCTAAGATTATAATATAAAACGATCCGACTTTATTTATGAATTACTGCAAACTCTTCAAAATGCTTCAAAGATGAGTAAGGACCCCGAAAAAAACGAGGAAAAATGGAAAAATTACCATTTTCTATATAAATCCAAAGACTTCGGCATCTCCACCTACGACTATTTTTTGTAACATTATACGTCGCAAAAGACGAACCGACGACCGCCCAAAAAAAGCTCGATAACGACGCACATGAAATCTTTTTGAAAAATATATCGTAGGGCGAGGGCGAATTAGTCGATTATTATTTTCTACTTCAAGGACATATACGACAAGACGAATTTTCTACATCTAACGATATATTTTCAGTCTGCCAAAAAAAGAAAATGGAATTTGGACGATGCGACGAACTGCGTGACCTTTCATTTTTTCCTTCTGCAGCGGTCATATTTGTCTATGAGGGTAAATTTCCACACCATATAGATTTGATTACCGGCGGCGAGTTATTTTTAAAACACACTGCGGCTCGAATAGAGGATAATTTTGGTAACCAATCGTGTGACGAATGGTGTTTATGCGATTTGAATACAAAGTATCTTTCTTGCTCGTATTGATTACCGCAAGACGTGGGTTCGTTCTTCTTTTTCTTTTTCTCTATTCTTGCGGCATGTTGACTTCGCAGTATTAGGGCAGATGAGTTGGCCGGAGAGTTTTCGCCGCAAACTGGCATGGGTTTTTGAAATTTTTATACGTGGATCTGCCACCGCGGTCGGTTTAGCCCTGCCTCAGATGACTCTTACCGACTCTGTAGTCTGTATACAAAATTTTGCTCTATTAGGTCATCTAATCCAGGCTGCAGGCTGGACAAGATGAGTTGAAATTAAATTTTTCTTCCGTTGATTTGCAGAGTTGTAATATACCTATGTATTTTCGGGGGAAAAGTGGTGTCAAAAAAATTGTAAAAAATAGTTTCAAGTTCAGAAAAAATTTCAGTTGGGAAAAAAATTTAGTTGATGAAAATTTTAGTTCATAAAAGATTGTACTTCGGAAAAAATTTTAGTTGATGAAAAAGTGTACTTCGGAAAAAATTTAATGTTGAAAAAATTTTAGCATAGAAAAAAATTCAGTGTGGAAAAAATTTTTGTTCAGAAAAAAATTCAATTTAGAAAAAATTGTATGTAAACCAGAAAAAATTTCAGTGTTGAAAAAATTTTAGTTTTGAAAAAATTGAATTCAGAAAAAAATTTAGTTGAGAAAAAAATTGAATTCAGAAAAAAATAATTGATGAAAAATTGTACTCACGAAAAAATTTTAGTCGTGAAAAAATTTTAGTTGAGAAAAAAACTTGGTTGTAAAAAAAATTACGTTGATAAAAAAATATTCTTTTTGAAAAAATTGTACGTCTGTCATTTCGCTACACAGTTTCAGTCCTTGGTAAAAAAAAAAAAAAAAAAGGCTCTTCCACAAATTGTCCCGAGTTCAGACAAAATAGACAGCCGTCACGAAAACATCGCTCTACTATCCAGCACACAGCCCCCCCCCCCAACCCAGAAAAAACGCGTTTTTCTCGAAAAGTTGGTAATAGTCAAGAGGTTCCTTTTCCCGTTCGTCAATTCGTCATCACATTTATGTACACTCCCTACTATACTCTCTCATTTATAAATCAGTGAAAATTATCTAAAACCACTGGAAAATAGTCAGAATTGTAGTACTTACAGTATTAAACCAGTGAAAAAATTTTTACTGAAAGTAAGCAGAAAAAAAATTGCTAGAAAATCAGTGAAACTTCACTGAAGTCAGCAAAATCTTTGAATTTTACTGAAAAATCAGTAAAATTCTTTGAAAAATCAGCGAAAATACGCTGAAAATCAATGAATTTTACTGATTATTCCGGTGCTGCAATTCTGACTATTTATTGTCACGGTCCTCACGGGCCCCCGTTAAAACCGTGGAAAAAATTGTCACGATTCTCACGGGCCCCCGTTAAAACCGTGGAAATAAATCTCACGGTCCTCACGGGCCCCCGTGAAGACCGTGGAAATAAATCTCACGGTTCTCACGG